>PVJH01048262.1:0-10894 GCA_004026705.1 Nesogale talazaci | reverse complement strand
AAAAAAAAAAAAAAAGACCCCAGACGCTATATCCTTTGATAGCTGGGTGCCATCAGCTTTCTACATCACATTTGCTTATGCACCCATTTTACTTCAGTGATTGTATTGGGCCAGTGAGCATCACAGAATACCACATTCATAGAACAATGTGTTCTTCCATTGAGGGAGCACCTGGGTGAGGGTCCAAGGTCCATTTGCTACATTAGTACTGAACCTATAGATTCAGTCCTTCTTTATCATAAATAATTATATTATGCCTGTTTAGACCTCTGCAAGTGCCCTTTGCCTTCTAGTTCTTTCCTCTATTTCCTTCTATCTTCCCCCTGTCCCCCCACCATGCTCCGCTTTCATTTGAATTTCAGTACTTCCTCCCAGTTACATACATTACCCTTGCTTAAGCCCTACAAGACCTCCCACACCCTCCCTGCCACTGATTCCAGAACACTTGTTGTTACCCACCGCCCTGTCCATGCCTCCCACCCATGCCCCCAGGAACTATTGGAACCATCGTTCTCTGCTCCCAACTGTCCATCCAGGAGTGCTTCCTTCTTGATTCATTTTGGGGGGGTCAGTCAGCATTGTTTCCCCACCATGTGACCCCCAAAAGGTCCTCTGTCACTGTCTGCTTCAATAGGGAGATAGTGTGACATGTCTTGCTGTTGTTTGCCCAGTCCTTTCTGTGACCCGTGAGGTCCCCGCAGGGGTGCAGTCCTCTGAGCATGATGGTCCAGCTGGGGACCAGGCCGGCTCTCTTTCTCTTCCTCCCTGCTTGCCTTTCTCCCTGTGGGTGTGGCATGCTGGCCCCTCCCCCAACCTGTTCTCTGCCATGCCCACTTCTGGGGAGGGGGTCAGTCTGGTTCTGGTTGTGTCCGGCCCTGTAGCTTTCTCTTCTCGGGCATCCTTCCATGCTGTCCTCATGGTTGAGTGCTTCAAGGTATAATCTGCATGCCCACTCTGGCTTCTATGGAGACAAGACTGGTACTCTCCCCCTGGGTAGCTTATAAGCAGCCATCTAGCTCAGGAGCAACAATGCCCATATTAGAAGAAGCACACCAGCCTGTGCGACCATGAGGTGTAGAAAGAATCAGGTGCCAGGCATCAAAGAACAAGAATCTTATCAGTAAGTGCCCAGCTTCCCAATATGATTGCTGAAGACAAATGTGTACAGAGGCAAACACAGTGGAGGAAGCGGATGGTTCCCAGCTACCAAATGATAAAGTATGTGGGGTCTTAAAGGCTTGAACGTAAATGAGTGGCCATTTAGCGCAGAAGCAGGAAATCCCACATGGAGGAAGCACACCAGCCTGTGTGATCATCAGGGGTTGAAGGGAGCAGGTATCAAGCATAAAAGAACAGGAAGTGCATCACTATGAATGAGGGGGGAAACAGGGTGGAGACCCAAAGTCCATTCGTGGGCAATTGGGCATCCCCTTACAGTGGAGTCACAGGGAGGAGAGGGGCCAGTCAGGGTGCAGTGAAGTAGTGATGAAACATACAACTTTCCTCTAATTCTTGAAGGTTTCCTCCTCCCAAATATCATGATCGTAATTTGACCTTACAAATCTAGCTGGACCGGAAGAGGTACACTGGTAGAGATGGGAACTGGAAATTCGGGAAATCTCAGGACCACTAAGGAGAGTGGAGTTACCAGATGGATAGAGGGAAGGTGGAGTAGGGACGGGGAGCCGATCACAAGGATCTACACATAACCTCCCATCTGGAGGATGGTCACATTCAGGTATAGACCTGAAGGGTGAGTACAAGTCATAATCTTGGGAGTTCCACAAGTCTCTATCTGACTGGACCCATGTATGACTTTGTGGAACTGGTCACCTTATTGTCACTAGATGAAAGAGGTGCTGCCCTGATGCTTATGTTGTTTGTCTTTTAGGAAAGAAGCCACTGTTCCTGCTCTGGCAGAAACAGCAATGATGAAAGGCTGTATTCTGCTTTTCCTCCTCGAAGAATCTTGGGAATTTACTATGCAACCCACTATATTAAAAGCCAGTTCAAAAAAAAAAAAGCCAGTTCAAATTCCATTGTCTTTCAATTTCATTTTTTCACAAATGTTACGGACTCTCATACTCAGGGGGGATAAAAACAAAGGGATAAGTTTTCCCTGGGTAGCCTCTGGGTCAGAGATGACCACATTCAAATGAATAGGATTTCCCAACAGAGAAAATGTGACATTGTTTACATGCTCCCTCCTCAACACCCCAGTCCTTCTGTTTTCTCTACTCTCAACACACAACAGCCTAACCTATGTCGCCAGCCTCCGGTTGGTCCCTCCTTACTGCAAGCACTTGCTCCTGCCACCCCCAAGTCTTCTCGCCACTGCCCCACCCACCACCATCCTAGAATAGGCCAGGCCCTTACACCTCTGTTCGTGTTCACCATTGGCCATGCACTTTCCAACTAGACAACTTCCCATATCCTTCAAGGACCCGCCAGTCTCAATTGAATAAATGACTCTCTTTTGTATTTCTTCATGTCTATATTCTTGCCTCTTCCATGGTACTCATCACACTGCATTGTTTTTACTAGTGTCCAAGTGTGTCTAGCCCATAAACCACTTGCTCTTAGTGTGGGGGTTCTTTCAAATCGTAGTAGACACAGAGATGGCATAGAAAGTCCCATGCATATTTGCTAAGGACTAGTGCTCCAGCTTCAAAAATGGTGAGACTGAAGACATCGGGCAATATGGTTTAGTTTAAAAGTCTATTTCTTTGATCACCGTGCTTCCTAAACACTGCCATGGAGTCAATTCTGAGTCATAATGACCCTATAGGGGAGAGAAGCAAAGCCCCTGTGGGTTTCCAAGGCTGTGAATCTCAAGGGAGCAGACAGCTTCCTCTCTCTCCCAAGAACAGCCAGTGTGCTTAAACGACTGGCCGCGAGGTGAGCAGACCAATCTCTAGCTCACCATGCTCATCCCTAGGCACTACATACTCAATAATGTCTGTGAATTCATGGAGAATTTTTTAATCTTCTCCTCTGAAAATCATTTCATCCATGTGGAATTATCCTGGTTGAACTAAGAGAAGAAGCCCTGCCACATCCACTTTCTGAGAAAGGAACCCATGGCTAATGATGATCTGGGAGGGCCTGGTGGCACTGTGAGTTAGACACTGGACGTTTAACCATAAAATCAGAGGTTCCCATCCACCAGACACTCCTTGAGGAAAAGGTGAGGCTGTCTGTTCCCCTACAGCTTACAACCTTGGAGTTTGTGCCCATTGCTTTAAGTGAAAATTGACTTGATGAGTGGTTTCGGGGGTTTTTTGTGGGGGGAGGGGGAGGTAGGGCATGCATGCTTTAGGAGGTCTGGTGGATTAGGCATTGAGCAGTTAACCAGAAGACCGAAGTTCAAACTCACCAGCCGTGTCTCAGGAGAAGAGATGAGGCTGTGTGAAAAGTCCTTTGGGGCATTTCTACTCTGTCTAAGAAGGTCATTATGAGTCTAGGAACTCAGTGACCATGGGAGATACACTCATTGTTTTGGATGGAAAGTCTCACATGACATGAGTTCACGACACACACTGAGATATGGTGCCTTCTCATGCACATTCCCAGGATACACTTGGGCTGGTTGGTTTGTGGATATCACGAAGAGCAACCAATAGTACCAGCTGAAAATTATTGACCGAAGCTGTGGGATCGACATTACAGATCAAGGAGGATCACAAACAAGTAAGGAAATCCTCAGAGATCATTTCCAGGTTCCCTCATGGTTTATCCACTATGGCTCATCTGCCTCTGATACACACTCAGATGATCCTGCTGCCACTGAACTGCCCTTCAAACCCACCAGCTGCCTCCCTGTGGGGGAAAGGTGAGGTCATGTGCATCCATAGAGATTCTCGACTTCACAAACCCTCTTAGGGTCACCGTGAGTTGAAATTCATGGCAGAGGGGTTGGAATTTGGTATATTTATAAACCTTATATGGGATACTGCAAGTGAATCGACAACCACATCAGGGAGGCCTGAACTGTCTGCGGTTTCGATTGAGCCATTCTGTGGAAGCACTGATGAGTTGGTCTGCTAACTGAAAGGTCAGCAGTTTGAACCCACTAGTCTCAGGAAAGAGACTGAGTATATAAAAGAACTACAGTCTCAGAAATGCAGGAGCAGTCCCACCTTGTTTTATAGGGTCTCTCTGAGTTGGAATGAACTCCATGGCAGTGACATCATTCACAATCAATCTCTAGGCTATCATATTTTTGAAATTTTGAAGAAATTAGAAAGGGACAGATAGTAAATGATTGGGCTAAGCTGAGCCAGGCCGGGGCCTCACTCCCTGCCCATCCCCAGAGGTCAGCAACTGCCCTCTGGAATGAGGAGACCATGAAATGATACCCAGCCTGCCTGACTCTACCTGCCAGAGTTGATAAACTGCATCCCGGGCCATAAACTTTGTTGCTGACATACTAGGCCATAAACCTTGCGGCTGCTAACTGCAGCAGGGGCCTCCCTTTCCCCAATTTCCTTTAAATATCCTGGGCCCCAAACATAACCCGAAGTTTCCCCTGGGCTACTTGCTACACCATGGGACTCCACCCTGGATCTATCTGTATCTCAGTCTCTCTCTCTCTCTCTCTCTCTCTCTCTCTCTCTCTCTCTCTCTCTCCCCACCCCCCCTTTGCTACAATAAAACTCTCTGACTTCACCTATTTTGCCCTAACTTTGTTCTCGCTGTGCCTCAGTTTAGTCATGTGCCTCAGTTCGTCTTTCCAGTAAAGAGTAAAGAATTGAAAGACATAAGGAAAAGGAAATGCATAATGTCAAAATATGTAATATATCAGTAGATATTATGGGTTCGTGCAAGAATAAAAGGAAAAACCATAATGATTCTTTGTGATTATTATGACAAGTCTCTGCGGGAGGGGAGGGTGGCATACATAAGAAGGGGCTTACAAAATTAATGGAGTAATGTATTTAAAAGATGATTTGACTTTTTAGATGCCCGCTTCCTGGTATTCACACCTTCTGTAATTACCTCCCTTTGGTGGGAGGGCCCTGTGATGTACTTCTAACCAGCAACACAGTTTCTTGTACTTGAGTGGGCGTGGAGCCAGCTGAGGCGCTGGCACCAACTCATAGGAGGTATAGTTTCTCTCGCCAGGGATAGAATATGTATTTGATGGTTTAGCAGTCTCCCAATGATTATCTTGCTTAGGAAATCCTAAACACTACTAAAGAAAGAGTCAGAACTTAAACAGGCTTCCCTCCTCCCCCCACTCTCCCAACAATGACTCTCTTCATGACCAAAGAGAGTTACTTATCAAATCAACCTGAGGATGAATTAGGATAGAATATGCAAAGCCAAAGAGAGACTATTTCAATCAGATCTCCAATCAACCAACTCCGAGGAGAATGAGTATCAGAGAATAGAGCATAACAGGCCCACTGGCTGGGATGGCGAATTGGTGCCACCACTTTGGAAAGCAAAGGAAAGCAGAAGGTGAATAATTCCCACAATCCAATGAGCCCAGAGCTAAGAACTAGCGGAGGGGAGGGGGATGGAATTCTCACTCATGTGCACAAGAGTACATTTATAAGAGCACTTCAGCTTTGTTTCTAATCTCAAAAAAAAAGTGTGTTGGGGCGAGAGATGAAATTGAATGCCTATCATGAGGTAAATGGATGAATAAACTGTGATGCAGTCACACAATGAAAGAACAAGCAGTAGTGGAAATAAATGAATTAGAACTATAGGTACAAGTGTGGCTCGATCTCAAAAATGTAATACTAAGGGGAAAAGGCAAGCCAAAAGAAATGTGCATCTCATTTGTTAGACAGTTAAAATACATCAAGCCATATGCCAAATGCGTCACACCGCAAGCCAGGAGAAAGAAGGGAGTGACACTGAGTCAGGGCGTGAGAGGGGGTCAGACAGCAGTACAACCAGGTCTTCAACGAAGCCTGCGATGTTTTACTTCTTCAACTTCGCACTTCCTTATGTTATTTATCTTACAGGAACGTCTAAAACACAACCTCCATTGAAAAGGAAAGGAAACTGCTCTTTACGGCAGTGACGCAGTTATGTACTTCAAAGAGTTCATAAAATTTTCTGTTATCCTATTTTAAAATTTTTTTATTGTGAATTGGGTGAAGATTTATAGAGCTTATTATCAATTTTATATTTGACAGTTCATACACATTTGGTTTCATTTCATTTGAAACAAGTTGAGCAATTTGAGAAAAATGGTTATTTTTTTAGTTTGAAGCATGAATTTATAGCACTATAAAGAACCACTCGGAAGCCAGAGCTTTCTTCTATGCCATTAAAAGCTGGGTGAGGCAAACATTTTAGTTTAATGAGCATAAAGGAAAAAATTCCTCCACCACTACTGTTGCCATTGCTGCCCAACCCCCTCCTGTCTCTTCTTCCTTTTCCTCCTCCCCTAGGTGAGGAATTTGCCCAACATTGGGCCAGTCCTCTTAGAAACCTACAGTGATGGATGGACTCTCAGTGCCCCAATGTCAAAGACAAGACAGCCACCACCTGCTGTGTGTGCAATTACAGAGGACAGCTATTGGCCTGCCTGCCCTTTCCTTTCTGGGGTCTACACCCTCCTCCCTTCCTCCATGCATGGATACTTCTATGAATTTGAGGCTACTTGTATTGCTGCCCCCCTCACCCCTTTCCACATGCCTAACTGCTGGAGTTGCTTCTCGAGTGCATAGTTGCCACTGATTAAAGCATTTGCTCTCAGTAAAAGAAAGAGGCAGAAGGCTCTGCAACTGGGGCAGGGGGCCTAACTTCCAAAAGCAAAGTTGGGGGGGGGGGGTGTTGTTGTTTTAAGGTGAAATGACAGCTCACTAACAATAGCAGGACCCATCCATAAATCAAGCACAGGGCTCAGATTAGGTAAATGACTGACTCCAAATTATATGTTGAAGAAATGAAAACTGCACAAATAAGCACACCCACCTTCTCCTTAATTGGCAGCCCCCACCTCCACCTCACCCTAAGACCAGAATAATGGGAGACAAGGTGAGCCATCCTTAGAAGGGTTAGTTAGCATTGGGCTGGTCTATTTGGTGATGTCGATGGTACTCTGGTTAGGAGGTGGATCTGGGGTAGTTTTTGAGTCTATAAAGAGAAAGAAGGTCATGGATCCTCACAGCCAAACATTTTTTCCTGTGCACACTAGGAGAATGGTAGGTGAAGCCAACGTACTATACCAAGGTTCCTTAACCATCTTGAAAGGATGAGTTATTGCCATTAATAGGGCCCTTCTCTAAATTTAATTCCTTGCATGGTATATTTCAGTCCTGGACTCTGCCTGTGGCTATAATTCCACTTTGGAGGGCATTCTCCACTAGACTAATGGGCAGGTGTAGGGGTGGTGGGAGGGGAAAAACCAGACTGTAGTAAAGAGGGAGTCCTGGTGCTGCCATGGCTATGTATCGGACTGCTACTGAAAGGGCAGCGGCTCTAAGTACACCAGCCGCTCCCCTGGTGAGCAGAATGACGAGCCTTTTCTACTCCCGTAAAGACTGACAGTCTCAGACACTCACGGGGACACTTCTACCCTGTGCCTTAGGGTCACTATGAGTCCAAATACACTTGCTGGCAAGGAGGACTTCTATTGGTTGGTCGGATGGTTGGTTTAGTAGAGGGTGTGAACCCAGTCACATCTTTTTCTTCTGGAGGATGGTCAGCTAGAAGACAAATCATACCCCGTCAGGATGTAAGCGCCATCTGGGACACAGAAAGAAACCTCAGAACCACTTGAAAGAGCACGTCCAACATCTCTTTCTGAAATGTGGAGGCCACTGGGACCAGAGGCACCAAAGATTGTGGCAGTGTGACTCAGAGGGGCAGCACCCAGACTAGGGGGTTCCATCCCCTCATATGGTTGGAGACTAGGAAACCAGAGTTCCAGCAGAGTTTCCCAAAGTGGGCACCACTGCCCCCCGATGGTGTGTGGAAAGATCTAAGGGCACTGTAAGAGCAATACCTACACTTTATCCTGGATTCTGGGCTGGAGTACAAAAGGTTTTCATTGCTAGGGAGGTCATGAGGAATTTCTTTTTAAGAGGACAGTACACCATATAAGTTTGGGAACCTCTGAGTTAGTATAACAGGCTGGCTTTCTGGCCTACTGGCTTTCTGGCTGAGGGCTAGAGAGAGATTTGGTTGCATTTTTCGTGGACTAACAACTGTATACTTACTGTTTGCTCATCCTGGCTTGTGGTTATATATTAGCTTCCCTAGTAAACTCTCTCAAGGCCGAAGACTGTAGAGTGTTGGCCACTGAGGGGTCCTAGTGGCATAGTTCTTACACGCTCAACTGTATCTGCAAGATCAGCAGTTCGTGACCACCAGCCCCTCTTGGGAGAAGATGAGGTTTTCTACTCCAATAAAGAGTTATAGCCTCTGACCTCACAGAGGCAGTTCTACCCTGTCTCAGAGGGTCTCTATCAGTCACAATTGCTTAGATGGCCATGAGTTTGTTTCTGTATTTATTTTTTACTTGGGGGTGAGTCCATTACCAAATCATTAAACCCACCCTAGGTGTGGAGCCATGTGGGAGGAATGGGTGATGTCACAGTAGCTAAAGAGAGATGTACTGTGGAGGTATGTGTGACCTCTTCCTTATGGCAATAGGGAAACCAGGAGAGATCAGATACGGCCACCTCCATGCCATGGACTGCAGAGGGTATGATCAGCATACTATTCCAGAAGTAAGGTCACAGTAATGAGAGAAGTGAGAATTTTAGTAGTGTCCATTGGGCACATTTTAAATCAGCTCTTCCTTGTTTTCAAAGAGTCCTTGTGGTACTGTGGGCTAAGATCGAGCTGGCAACCTCAGGGTTGGTGGTTCAAACCCAGCAACTGATCCAAGGGGGACAGACGAAGCTCTGTTCCAGAAAGATGTCCAGTCTCGCACACACGATGTTTGACTCTAGCCGATAGGGCCACGGTGAGCACCAGCTCAGCAGCCAGGGGCTGACCTTATTTTCCACAATGCTCTTTAGTAAGTCTGTTATTTTCACAATGACAAACATTTCATTAATATATCATGAACAAAAGGACGAACCGATGGACCAAAAAAATGCAGAAATTGCTTATTTATAGCTATCAAAACCCAGAGGCATGCCTGGTTCTGGGTTTAAAATGCCCTATGGCTCCAGTAAAACATGTTTGCTGTGAGTTTCTACCCTAGCTTCACTCCGCTGTGGGCACAGGAAAAGCCTTGAGCCTGCCCTCACTCACCGAAGCCCTGGATTCCCCACCAGCAAGAAGCGGGGGTGCCAACAAGGGCATGGGTGTGGGCCGCCAGCATGTCTCCATGGTCTCCTGTCCTCTGGAAACGGTGAGCTCATCACAAGGACACCAAGGGGGGTATGCCCTGGGCCTTTTGTGAAAATGGCTTTGAACCCCCTTTACAAGACTTGTTTTCTTTCCCCCTCAACTCAACGGCACTCACCAGGGATTCTGTGGGAATGAGGAGAGGGACCTAGGCAAAAGTGAGCAGGCGTACCAGACCCTCCAGGTCACCAGGACCTGCACCCCACACGGCCTGGGTGCAGGCCCTGGCAGAGGCTCAGGCGGGCTAGAACCATCGGCGCCCTCAAGAGCCAAGACACCACAGCTGATGCACTGCATTCTCCACAGCTTCAAATGATGCTATCGTTTCTTAGGAGAAGCCCCTACAAAAACAGATTGGGTTTTGTTCTCATCTATTAATAACAGCTATTTGGGAATGCTATTTAAGTCTTCTATTGTTATTTGAACTTTCCGTGAATTATCTCTCCCCCACGGAGCGGTTTTGGACCGCAGGGACCACATTCTACACAAATCTGTAAGCCCTGTGAAGCCTAGCACGGGGGTCCTTCAGAAAAACTCAGAAATACTTGTTCATCTGATTTTTTTTTTTTTTTTGCTTTTCTAATTTGGTAACTCAAAATTCACTGCTCTTGAGTCAATTTGGTAATGCCCATCGTGTTAATTATGGAGTTGCTCTGCCCAAATGGCTTATGGGTTGAGGAGTCAAGGTCCCCTCCAGCTGTGAACAGGGCAGTCCTGGGCAGGTCCCCCGCGAGGCACAGTGCACACACACACACACACACACACACACACCCCAAAGGAGACGAGGCTCAATATGACTTTGAGGGTGTATTAGTATCAGAGCTATATTTGGCAACTTTTCTTTCTAGCAGTAGAGAAGACACATTATCAAATGTTAAAAATGAGAATCTGCCCGTGCAACAGCTAGGACGGAGGGGGCGGTGATGGGGCGGGGGGGTATTAAAAGCCCGTGAAAATTCTCTGCTACACCCCCGATGCCTGGGAGACCAGAAAGATGAGGGGCGGCCATGCCTTTGTGACCTGATGCTGACGGAATGCTCGCTGGGAATGGGGGGGTTCTCCAATATATCAGGGGTGCACTGATGGAACAGTGGTTACGCTATTGGCTACAAACACCAGAGTTGTCGGTTCAAATCCACCAGTGCTTCCTTGGAAGGTCCTTAAGCGTAGGACCCTCCTGAGGTCACTGAGTCAGCATTTATCAGTAGGGGACCGGGCTTGGGGTTTGGCTGGACAAAGGGCTGGGTTGGGGGAAGGACACAGTCTCCCCACTCACTGGCTTTGCTCCCAGGTGCAGAGGGAGGGGGCAGCTTTTTTATTGGGGGTAACCACTTAGGTAGTGCATCAATTGTATAACCAGAGCCAGCAGGGGAGGATTCCGACTCTTCCAGAGATAATTAAGGCCAGGGTGGAAAGATCTGCGATCAACAACAACAACCGGCTGCGGGCGCCCGGGGTTCTGAATAGCCTCGGCCGGTGAAACACCACGTGAAGGCTGCCATCACAGGAAAGCAGCCCCCGCACATTCTCTCCCACATGGACAGGCTTTTCATTGCAGCCACGTGCAGCC
>PVJH01048261.1:0-10887 GCA_004026705.1 Nesogale talazaci | reverse complement strand
GTCTCTGGAAGAGTGGGAGGGGTGGGCTCCCAGGCATATTGGCTCTGATCTCGATCCTCCTTCCTGGCCTCCTTCCCACTGCAGTTCCAGCAAACCTCCGAGCACGCCCTGTTCTCCTGCTCCGTGGTGGATGTCTTCTCCCAGCTGAACCAGAGCTTTGAGATCATCAAGAAGCTGGAGTGCCCCGACCCCCAGATCGTGGGGCACTACATGAGGCGCTTTGCCAAGGTGTGGAAGTGGGGGTGAACCCGGGGGTTGGCAGGGGTAGAGTGGGGTTTGAGATGGGGGTCAGGATTGGAGATGAGGCTGAGGTTAGGGTCGGGGTTAGCCCTGCCGTTGAAGTCAGAGTCGAGCTTAGGGTTGAGGTTGGAGTTTAAAAGTTGAGTTTAGGGGCGGGGTCAATGGTATCCAGGTGTGAGTTGAGAATACCATTGGCGGGATCGCTGACGTTTTAGTTGAGGTGTAAGGTGGCAATCAGGGTTGGGGTGGAGTTGAGACTTCGATGGGGGTTGACACTTTCACTGAAGTTGCTTTTGGAGTTCAGGTTCCGCCTAGAATCGAGGTTTGAGATGAGAGTTGAGGTTGGCGAGGTTGACATTGAAGCTGAGTTTGAGCCTGGAGCTGGGGTAAGGTTGGAGTCGAATCTGAGACTAGGGTTCCTGGTCACCCACGACCATGAAGTCCATTGTCGCTCACAGGAACACTCAGCAGAAAGCCTCACCTGTCTCCCATGGAGCGGCTTGTGGGCTTGAACCACTGACCTGGTGGTTCGGAGTCCAAGGCTTATCCATCAGCCTCTCCTCTTGCTCTGAGGGTGGCTATCTGGTCTGCCACTGAGTTGGAATGCATGTTTGGGTTTAGGTAGAATTCGGATAAACCTTGGGATGAATTTGGGGATTGGGATCATGGGACTGAGATGAGTTTGGGGTTTGTTGGTCTGGTTAGATTAGGGTTCGGGTCAGGTTTGTGGCTGGATCTGGGCTAATATGTCATGTAATGTTCGGCTACTCGGACATAGAGAGCTGGGTCCACATAAACCAAGTGTCCTTATCTGATGAAGACCCCCCCCTCCCAGCGGGTCAGCCAGAGCCTCAGGGATAAGCCCGGGTGGACAGTGATAATCCCAGGTCCATCAGCTCCTTCAGGTTCAGCCTCATCCATGGTCCCACTAGCAGCTCTTGGTGAGGCCAGTGATGTGGGTCCAGCCTGGCTCCCCTCTTTCCTCTCACCCCCTGTGTTCCTCCTAGACCATCAGCAATGTGCTTCTGCAGTACGCGGACATCATCTCCAAGGACTTTGCCTCCTACTGCTCCAAGGAGAAGGAGAAAGTGGTGACCTGGGGGTGTCCCTGCCATTCCCTCTCCCTGACTCCCTCAGCACCCCCAGAGCTCCATCCTTCCCAGGGCCCTAACCCTGCGTGGGTGTGTTTGTCTGACTGTCGCTATTCTATGGATGATGAATGAGTGTGTGTGTGTGTGTGTGTGTGTGTACTTGTTTGAATGCGTGTGAGTCCAGCTGTTTGTGTCTGGGTGTATATGGATCCTAACTGTACTGTCTGACTGTATTAACTAATTGTGTATACTGTGTGTAGGAGAGGGGGGGCGCTGTTTCTCTGCCTGTCTGGAATGTTCATTCTGGCCGTATGCACGGATCTGAATGTGAGAGAATATGCCTTTTGCTTGTCCACCCTTGCCTCGGTGATATCACCCCTACCAACCCTAACCCCAGTTTCAATCTCACTCCCAGCCTCAACCCTAGCCCTGATGCCATCACCAACCCTCCCCTCACTCCACTCCCAACGGCACCCCCACCATCAATGACATCACCCATCCCAACTCTCACCTCACTCTCAGCCCCCACCCTGACTCTGACTCCCACCACGTTCCCACCTCCTGCGCCGACTGTTTTTGTGGGTGAAGCGCTGAGGGCGTCTGTCAGTGTGCAAGGCTTTGAGTCTGAGTGGAGAATGCGTGTGCATGAGCACTAATCCTCTGCAGAGTACTCTCAGAGAACCAGCCTCTCGCTGAGACCCACCATGGGTCAAACTCCAACCCTAGTGGAAGTTATTTTAGTCCACTCTGCCTACCCCCAAGTTCCTAGAAATTCCCGAGCAGCCCAGAGAACCTGGGCCCCCAGGCCACCTTCCAGGCTCAGATTCCACTGTGAGATCCCACCTTCCTCCAGACCCAACCCCCAAAGATCGTCCCCAGGAAGTGGGTGAGGGGAGGCTCTGGAGAAGGGTCAAAAGATCCACCCCCACCCCCCTCTGTCCCCATCCTCAGCCCTGCATCCTCATGAACAACACTCAACAGCTACGAGTGCAGCTGGAGAAGATGTTCGAAGCCATGGGAGGGAAGGAGGTAAGATGGAGCCGGGAGGGTGTGCAGATGGGGCAGGCTCATGGCCACCCCTAGGTTCCCAGAAGCCCCAGAGCTGCTCCCACAAACCTAAGCAATCTGCTCGGCCGTCTGGACCTCGGTTTCCTCTCCAGCCCCCGAGGATCCTTTTCTCACGGTGTTCATTGAGAAAATACCCAGGCAGAGGGATGCATCCTGCCAACCAGCCCTGACGTGTCTCTCCCATGCCCCACCCCACCCCCCTCCAGCTGGATGCCGAGGCCAGTGACATTTTGAAAGAGCTTCAGGTGAAACTCAACAACGTCTTGGATGAGCTCAGCCGGGTGTTTGCTACCAGGTGGGGGCATCTCCCAAGCGAGGGGCCAGGGGAGTGAGCACCCGCCAGTCCCCTGAGCCGGGCACGTGTAGAAGAGACTCGGGAGATGAACGGTAACGACCTCAGGCTTAGCAGTAGCTGGAGCTGAGGTCAAATCCTGACCCCATCCTGGCCAACTGGCTGCCGGGCCTAAGGGATTAGTGTATTAAGCTGTACAGACAGTGGGGCTGGCGGTAACAATCGTACTGTGACAATGCCATGGACAGCACAGGTGAATGACTTAGCAGAGTGCCCCGGGCATAGGAACAGTGGTGGCTGCCATTGCTCTTCTTAGGCCTCCACTCCCTTACTCCGATACCAGGTATGACTCCCTAGTGCTGGGGAGGGAGCCCTGGTGGAGTAGCGGGTATGTGCTGGGCTGCGATCTGCCAGGTCAGCAGTTCAAAACCGCCAGCCACTCCTGAGGGGGAAAGACGTAACTTCCTACTCCTGAAAACAATGACCGTTTGGGGGACTCAAAGGGGCAGGGCCCCACCCTGTCCTGTAGGGTCACCGTGAGTAGGCAGAGGCGCGCGAGTGCTAGAAGGTCAGAGTCCAGAGATCAGGTTCCGTGGCCTGCATCTGACTCCAGCCCGGAGGGGCTGTGAGAATCTATCTGCTCTTACTCCCCTCTGGGTCCCCAGCTTCCAGCCGCACATTGAAGAGTGCGTCAAACAGATGGGTGACATCCTAAGCCAGGTGAAGGGCACGGGCAACGTGCCAGCCAGTGCCTGCAGCAGCGTGGCCCAGGACGCTGACAACGTGCTGCAGCCCATCATGGACCTGCTAGACAGCAAGTAAGCCAGGCTGGGGGGCCGGGCTGGAAAGAGAGGGACCTGGGGGCGGGCCCATGGGACCCGAGGCGCTGACTCAAGAGCTCTCTGATTTAGTACGAATGCTTGGTGGTTGGACAGAGAGATGACCTGAGAGTTGGGTGGGCTAAAAGATAAATGCTGTGTTAGTCCGGGTAGACTAGAGGAACAGATTTCAAAGACAGGCATATGGATATAAGGAAAAGGTTTATATGCAAAAGGAATGTGACACTGAGAAGGCATCCCAGTCCAGTCCAGTTCAAAGTCATAAGTCCAATATTAACCCATATGCCCGAAATCAGTCTATATAAAGTCTCCTTCCAACTCACAAAGTCACAGGTCAGTGGGTGCAGAATTCTGGCGCTGGCAGGGGTCTCTCCATGGCTCCTCGCTTCCAGGGCTCAGGGTCTATTAAGAACATGCCACTCCAGCTTCAGAGGTCTGGCTCCATCAGGGCAAAGCCGTGTGGTCTCTCCGCCAGCTCCTCCAGGATCTTGAACGCTGCCATCTTGTCTTTTCCGTGATTCATCGTCTCAGAGACTAACTCCCGACAACTGGGGAAGATAGCTTCTCATCTTCACGTGGGAAATATTGCGAGATTTCCCAGAAGTCTCAGGAGAAAGCCATGCCCACATAGAGGCCTCATTGGCTACTCAATGGCTATCTCCAGATTAACAGGCTAGACTCCACCCCTACATTTCAACCATAAAATTAACATAAGCACATGACTGCCACAAATGCTTAGAAGGACAAATAGAGGATAGGTGTATACAAGAGAATGGATGAGTGGGTGGATAGATGGGTGGACAGAGAGGATAAAGTCATGTTAGGCTTGAGTCAGTACATAGATGAATAGAAAAGTGGATGGATGGATGGATGGATGCTGGGTAGAATAATAAATTCATACAAAGATGGATGCAGAGATGGATGGGAGGGTGGAAGGAAGAGCTATGGACTTGGTGGGGAGGGCACCATGGACCAGGGCCAGTCAGTCCCTGTCTCAGTCTTGCTCCTCGCCCCCAGCCTGACCCTCTTTGCCAAAATCTGCGAGAAGACGGTGCTGAAGCGGGTGCTGAAGGAACTGTGGAAACTGGTCATGAACACCATGGAAAAGACCATCGTCCTGCCACCTCTCACTGACCAAACGGTGAGGCCCGGCAGGGGGCCAGAGGGGACACTTGGGGCCACCTCCCCTTTAGGAGCCCAGATTGCCGAGAGACTGCAGAGACCACACCCAAAAAGCACTGGGGGCTCAGAGAGGTCAGCCAGGCGGAAGGGTCATCTAAGGTTCTTAGAGTCCACCAGAGATCTGTGGGACCATTCCAAGATTAGAGAGAGTCAGAGGTCATCCCCAGTCAAGGACGTCCTCACAGACAGGGTTCGTCAAAGATAGAGAAGTCAGTTGTCTAAGGGACACAAGGGCAACACTTGGAGTCAGGGATCCTTTGAAGGCCAGGAATTGTCCAGTGAACAAAGAGGTGACCCCGGGGCCTCGGGCAGCTGTAGGTTATAGAGGTCTTCTTAGGGGTTAGCCATTTCATCCAAGGGCCTTGAGGTCACTCGAGAGACAAAGAGGGCAGACATGGACTTCAAAGATCAGAGACCGATAACCTGGAAGGCTCTGGAAGTTACCCGGAAGTCATGGAGAACCCTGAAAGTCAGAGTGGTCCCGCAGAGGTCTGAAGTCATCCAGAGACCAGGAATGTGCGCTGGAGGCCCATCAGGAAAAAGCCTTTCATCCCCAGAAGTCAGACTGTGGATTGGAACCTGGGGAAGCCTGTTGCTGGCTGGGAGTGGGGACCCCAGCCTCGTGGAGGAGGGGTGTGCCTGGGTGGGTGTCCACAGGTCCCGCCTTGGGGGGGTCTGGGGAAGTAAGGGGGGGGCACCCGAGGTCAGCAATGGCATGCAAATTGAGACCGCGGTATGGCGGGAGAGGACACTTGGGGGTGACGGAGGGGACTCCAGAGGGCAGGGGTCCCGGGAAGGCATCCACGGGGCGTCGGTCCAGACTTTCCACCCTGTCACCTTCTGGGACCTGGGCTGGGCTGGAGCCCGGGGGTCGCCCTCCGTGCCATCGCCGCCCCCTCCCTGGCCTTCCGGGGAGACTCACGGTGCCTTATTCCCCCCCTCCCCCACCGCCCCGCCCACACGGCCGACAGATGATCGTAAGTAGAGGCCCGTCTGTCCGTCTGTCTGTCCGTCCGCTCTATGTTCTGGACTCGGCCCACCGCGCGGCTGCATCCCCTCACCCAGCGCCCCCTCCTCACCCAGCGTCCCACCTCTCCGCCTAGATGTGCCTGTGTCTGTCTCGGGGCGGGGCATGGGGAGGGGCGGGGCCGGGAGGGAGGGAGACCACGCCCATCCACCCTGCTTCCTAACGTCCTAAGACAGAGGGACCAAACTGCTCCCAAACCAGGGACCCAGCTTCCCCTCCATCCTGGGTTGACACCACAGGTTCAAAGGAGGTGCAAAGTCAAGGGGCCGCCTCTGAACACCTCCCAAAATGAAGGCCCGCAACCACTTTCTCCCACTTCTGACATCCCTGCCCTCACCCAAAGTCCCAGCCCCACCCTCATTCCTCTCTCATCATCCCCCCACCCCTCCCCTGCCCACGCAGACACCCAGACACCCACCGGGGGACCTCCATGAGATTGATGTGAGGCAGCTGCCAGGTGTTCCTGGATGGGGCATTGACCACAGACAACAGAACAAAGCCCTCCCTGGTCCTGGCCGTGCTCACCGCCCCTGCCTTAGACACTGTCCACTCAGCTCACCCAGGGTCTTCCTCTTTCTCTCTGACCCCCCCCCTTTTACCCAGCATGAGCCCCTTCTCCAGAGACTGGCCCCTCTGGATGACGTGTCCAAAGACAAAGGTCTCGCCGTCCTAACCTCTCAGGGGCAGCCTGGCTGAGATTCTTCAGGCTCAATGCTCATTCTAAGATTCCCGGTCAGCACCACAATTCACATGCATCTGTTCTTCTGAGTGCACTTTTAGAGCTTAGTACGGGGTGTCAGGCAGCCTGGGGGTCCAATCCTGGCCAGGCTGCTCTCTCTTTGTGACCCAGGGAGGTCACTGCACCCTCCACGCTTAGTCGGTTTTTCTGGGAAAGCAGGGTTCATTTTCAGCGTTGACCCTGAGGGTTGGTGTCAAGAGGAAATGAGATGAAGCTGGCCCAGAGGCAACACTCACTCACTCAGAGCTAATCTTCCTGTCAGGGGTAGTGGGGCCAAGAGGAAGAGACACCCAAGGGTAGGGACATGCCAGTGAACAACATCTAAGTGGCCTTTTGTGCATGAGTTTAACATACTGTATTTCTCAGACCATAAGCCGCACCTGACCAGAAGACGCACCCAATTTTTAGAGCAGGAAAACAAGAAAAAAATATCCTGGACCAAATAGTACCAGTATGCTAAAATACTTATTAAAATAAAGCAAAATCCCGTAATATTTAACAGCATAAACTTAATAGTGGCGTTAAAAGCCATCATCACAGTCTGAGCCCCAGTGGCGTAGTGGTTGTGTGAGGGACTGAGTCCCACAGGGTTGGCAGTTCAAATCCAGCAGCAGCTCTCCAGGAGCAAGGCTGGGCTTCCTACTCCCAGCATCACTTTCATTAAGAAATGAGGGAAGGTGTGTGTTGTGCCCATCATGTGACCTGACTGACATGGAGACTCCCAGAGGCAGGACTTCCCCCAAACATGCAGCAGTCCACAGCCTGCCAACAGCAGCGGACAGTAAGCAGGCGCATGGGGTCAGAAACAAATGTTCCGGGGTACCACACCTTCGGACCACAAAGTGCGTCTTATGGTCCGACAAATATGGTATTTCATTCCGTCCCAAGTTTTCTTGTGCTCCTCTCCCTTGGTAGCTGCAACCGGGAATTTTATCTTGACACCACCTGGTGGCAGCATGGGATGCACTTGCGGGTGAAGCAGCCCGGGTGTTCCAGAGGGTCTGCAGGACCGACCTAGCGGCTGTTTCAGCGCACCTTCGTGACAACCTTTGGGATGAAGTGGACCTCATAGCCGATTCCAGTCTGGTGGATGAGGAAAGGGAGGGTCAGCGAGGAGGAACCACTGGCTTAAGGTCACATAGTAAAGGTTAGCCAGGGTCAGCATTCAAAGGAAGCCTCTGAAGACGAAGCCCACTGGGGCCCCTGGGAGCCCCAGACAACCAAGATCGTCAGCTGTCCAGTCAATGGAGATGGGTCGTATTTTGGCGGTGACTACACTCCTTTCTCTCTGAGCCTGTCCTTCTGTCTTCCTCTCTGTGCTTCTCTCTTTTCTCTTCCTCCCTACGGCCCTCCCTTCCTCCCTCTCTCCATTTATCTTGTCTCTCTCACACCTTTTAAGACATACACATGTTTCCTCATGCTCCCCCACCCCTGCACTGGCTCCCTATATGGTACAGGCCTCCCTTACCCCTTTCTCCCTATGAGTACACATGTGAGCCCCCGTACCCCACCCAACACAAATTACCAGGTTGATCACCCTGTGACGTTGTCTCTGCAGGGGACCCTCTTGAGAAAACATGGCAAGGGATTAGAAAAGGTAATGAGGGCCTCGCCCCCACTGAGGCCCCAAGCTCCGGTGTCTGAGTGTGTGTGTGTGTGTGTGTGTGTGTTGGGAGGGCCAATGGAGGGCATGGGTAGGAGGTGGGTGCACTGACCAGGATGAACAAACCCTGAGTCAGAGACTAGGGGACTCTCTAAGGATACCACTTGAAGGAGGAGAGCAGGTGTGGACAGCCCCCACCTTCTCATGGCAGTACCCACGGGCTGCTACCAGTCTGGAAACTCCCGATTTGCAGTGTCTGCATCCACTGACTCGGTGCACTTTGTTCCGATGGCTACTCGCTGTAAGGTGATGGGAGCTGTCTCCGCCCCTGGGAAGCTGCCCTGCTCAGAACTTGTGCAAAGGCTGTCGTGTCTGTGTGCGCACACACAGGATCTCAACTTCATGCACTTGAGCTTTGGGTTTCCCGCTCGCTCTGCCACCTCCTTGGGGGTGGGGGGGAATGCCCTATGTGCCTGGCACCTTATGTCCCTAGGCGCACGTGTGTGTGTATGAGATTATGCAGGGGTGTGTGTGTGTGTTTGTGTGTGGCTGTGCCCACATGTACAAATGTGTGGGAGTGCACTGTGTGTTTTAGTGTGAATTCTGCATCTGTGTGTAAGTCTTTGTATGTTGATCTGGCTGTGTGCATGCATGAACTTTCTGCACATGCATGTAGACTTGCCTGGGTGTGTCTGTGTGTTGCGTGTACTGGAAATACCTGTTTGTGTGTTGAGTCACTTTGGGATAAGCCATTGGGGGTGAGGAGGGGAGAGACCTCCCCAAGCCCCCTCTCTCCTCTCCCAATCCCCAAGGGGCCCTATCCCAGAGTGGGAACTGCCCCATGTATCTCCAGGTGAGGGGCTCATTTCAGCCTCCTGGGTGCCCCCAGAGGGCCCTGATAATCCAGGAGTCTGTCCCTGAGCCCCTACCAAAGGAACAAGGAAAGATGCTCACCTGGGGAAGAGACCCAGGGTCTGGGAGGGAGCTCAGGGGCTGGAAAGGGGGTCGGGAAGTCCCACTGAATATCCCCTCAGCAGCCAGCAGAACTCTGACCTCCACCTGATTCTCTCCACAGGGCAGGGTGAAATTGCCAAGCCACTCAGACGTAAGACCGGTCTCTCACTGTCTGTCTGGCTCCTACCCCTACCCCTCCACCCCGTGCCCCTTCCCGCCTCTGTGGTCCATGCCCTCCGGAGACCCACTGTGAACCTGTCTGTCGGTCTCTTCTTCCTTTGTCTGTCTGGCTTGCTCGTGGGGGGTGGGTGGGCAGAGGGAGGTGGGTGGGGAGGAGGCTGTCTTCACCGCATTTCAGGCGGATGCCACAGGGGAAGCTGAGGTCCAGACGGCTGGGCTCCTGGGTAGCTGTGCCTGGTGAGAGCCTCAAGGAGCAGAAATGAACATAGTAACATCGTCATCACGCTGGAAGCAGTGGCCACCGAGGCTGGCTTGTAGTCCACCAGCACAATTCCAAATTGTCCAGCTGAAAAAGCCCCCCGGCCTGCCTCGTCTCGCTCAGGGTACTCCAGGATGTAGAAATGCAGGGCTGCTGGCCTTATCTAAACTCAGACACATACACACAACACACACACACACACACACACACATCCCCAGCAAGTCTCATATCCCAGTTATGCAAGAGGCCCAGAAAGAACTACTCAGGGGCATTGCCAAGAGGAACTAGGGAGGGGAGGGGACAGGACACAGGACTCCCAGGCTAGGACCCCGCCTCCCTCTGCCAGCACCGGCCACTGATCCTTGGGAGGTTGCATCAAGTGATAACAGCGAGCACTGAGCAAAAAGATACAGTACCAGCTAACCGAGGAAGTGGGTGCAATGCAGGTGGCAAAAGGGAAGCTCAGAGAGGTTGAGCAACTTACCCAGGGCCACACAGCAGGGCTGGGATTTGCACCCAGGGCCACAACCTTTGTGGTATCTGTCTTGTGGAGGGACAGGTGCTGAGGTGTGCATTGTGGGAGGGAGGGGATAGTCTTCCTTTAATGGCACCCCCAGTTTCCTGGAGTGATTTCCTTTCCCGCAGGGGAGGGTGGCCCCATGGGAAAGGCCAGGGCTGCCCTCCCCAGGGCCATTTTCCCAAGACTCTAAGCCATCCCGTGATTTTCTCAAAGGCCCTCATCTTCAGCTGGCAAACTCCATCCCCTTGTCCCCACTCCTCCTTCCCCACCCCCACATCTGGCCCCCATCCCACCCACAGTCCCCAAGACCAGTTCCCTTCCCTGATCTTGAAGTTCTAGGGGGATGGTGGGGTTTGTAGAGTCCCCCTGGGTCTGAGGTCTGGGGAGCCAAGATCATCATCTCCTTCACAGCACCCCCTGGGAGACTGCAGTCCCTGCCCCCTCTGGGGATGCCACCCAGGCAGAGCCTTGGGACAAGAACTGAGGCCGTGTCCGGGGCCAGGGTGTCGGCAAGATATTTGAGGGCTGGACTGGTACAACAGCTGCCCTCATCCCGTTCGTGTCTGTTCTTCCATGTAGGGAACCCAGATGATCTTCAATGCAGCCAAGGAACTGGGTCAGCTGTCCAAACTCAAGGTGAGCCCCAGGTGGGGGGAGGGGGAGAGGAGCCAGCGATCCACGAGAGGTGGGGCGTCCCAGAATGACCACATGATCTGCAGGCTCCTGGGACAGGAACCCAGTGCAAATTGCTGCACACACAATCGATTGGCTACAGTGTTTTGGTAAGATGTACATAGGCCAGCTTCAGGTACGGCTCAATCAAGGAGCCTGCCTCAGTTGCCTCATGTTGCTGGAGCAGAAATACCACATGTACCTCTGACAGAAATTCTTCT
>PVJH01048260.1:0-10898 GCA_004026705.1 Nesogale talazaci | reverse complement strand
TCTGAAAAAAAACTGAACATAGAATTATCTTCTTTTGGGGGGGCATCACTGCCCTCAGGTGGTGGGAGGAGGAGGCCCAGCCTTTGCTCCGTGGAGCTGGAATTGAACCTCCATCCCAGTGGGCCGCAGTCCCGTGCACAACCACTACGCCACAGGGGCTCAGCAGAATTATCTTAAAGCCAAGCAATTCTGTTCTAAGTATACAAAAAGACCTGAAAACAGAGAGTCAAACAGATATTTGCACTTTTGTACCCTCTTTGTACTAATCCTCTTGGCAGCACTACTCACAATAACCCAAAGGTAGAAACAACCTAAATGCCCATCCAACACATTAAATGGTAAGCAAAATGTGGTACATGCATACAATTGACTACTATTCCGTAAGAGAAAGACATTTTGATACAAACTACAACACATAAAGAGCGTGAAGCCAATACCTGTATGCTTAGTAGAGTAAGTCAATCACAAAAAAACAAGTATATATGTGGCATACATATATATAGTATTATATGGTCTAACATATATAAAAAGATAAGAACAGTCAAATATATGAAGACCAAAATTATTAGTATTTATTAAGGTAGATAAAGTAAATTTTAAGTTTTAAAAAGGTAGATGGAGGAGGGAAGAGAGGGGTTATAGCTCGTGAAGTATGCACACTCTTTACTGAGGAACATGGCTAGGTTCCAAAGAGCAAGCCATTATGCCAAAGTGGAGGAAGGGCAATTGCATCAAATCACAAAATAAAAGGTGGCTATACCATTATATAGCTACCAAATTAGGCATCATAACTGCCAAATCACTTGAAAACCTTGGTCCAGTCTAGTTGACACTTAACTTTAATCATCACAACTAGACTTAATCTCACCTCACATCTGAGTTTATTAAAGCAAAGCAGTCAGTAATTTTTTAACTATTGTTATAAATATGAAATATCAGATAATGAGAAAGCCAATAACTGGGGAAAAGTTATGTTGAGTTTCAGTTTACAGTGATGGAAAAACCACACTGATTAAGAGAAGACTTGCACAGCCAACTAATGTAATTTCTAACAACAAATTATAAGCCTATAAAAACTTGAGTGGCAAATGTCATATGATAGGTTATGTTTACCACAATCTCCCTCCCCCCTCCAAAAATAAATAAATAAAACAGAAATTGCTGAGGCTGCTTTTATGTACAACCCAACATCTCAAAGGATTGGTCCCTTGGTTTGGAGTTTAAGGGCATGGTTCATTAGACATCCTGATTAATTAGCCTAATTATCATGCTTAATGTTTTTGTTCTACATTATAATTCTTTGCGTAGTGTAAAAGCTTGCGAGTAGCCATCCAAGGCACAATAATTAGTCTCTATTCACCTGGAGCTACAGAGGAAGGGGAGTCAGGAACAAGAGGAAGGTATAATGTACAGCTAATTATTTCCAAGAGCAACTGCCTCATTTGCCATGAATCAGAAGAAATCAATGGTGCCCAGCTGCTTATGCTAAAATTTTGATTAAAGATTTTATAGGCAAATTATGATCAAAAGGGAAAAAACACAGAAAAGAATTTCACATTCTCATGGAATCCAGACCTTCTGGGGCCATGGAGACTGGATGAACCACCAGTAATATAATAAAAAGTTTCCTTGAGCATTGTTCTTTTAAGCACTATCTACATGGGATCAAATTTACAACAGCAACTCCACATATCAGCTAGGAGCCTAAAGGGACAGTGAGTGTGTGTTTATGTGAAAAGAAAACCCCAGTAAAAGAAGACAAAGATAGTTGCACAACTTAGAATGTAACCAAGGTCACTGAGATGTACAAGTAGAAACTTGAACTGGTATTGTTCTTACCCTGTATATTCTCAACAACAAAATGAAGTTACTTTAAAAGTCTTTAAAACTGTCTGTAACTCTTTAATCCCTGAGGTGCAGGGGCATCATGCTTGGTTAAAAAATAGAGAAAAAAAGGAGTAAGACCATCAAAAGATGGACTGACAAAATGTGTGCAATAATAGACTAAAACAACAATTCTGAGGATGGTACAGGATCAGGCAGTGTTTTGTTCTGTTGCTATGAACCAGAATTAGAACCAACTTGACAGCATATAACCACCACCATATAACTAACTCTTTAATACTGCAAATGGGGGCTGAGCCCCGGTGGCGTAGTGGTTGTGCGCGGGACTGCGGCCCACTGGGATGGGGGTTCGATTCCAGCTCCACGGAGCAAAGGCTGGGCCTCCTATTCCCACCACCTGAGGGCAGTGATGCCCAAAATAAAACAAAAAAGTACTGCAAATGGGTACAGAGACGCCTTCACTATCCTAGACGTCATACGGTAAGTCATGACTACAACAATGCAAGAACAAAAACACAAATTTCTTTGCTTCCCAAATGCTGACTAAAGGCTTCCAGGACTGTAATACAATTTCAGTGTGACCTATGGTATGGTAACCACTTGAGTCAACATATGCTCTTTCAAGGGCTCTAGCTTCATCTCACTTGAATCCATGATCAATGTTCATGGAAGCAGCAATAAAAAACTCAAAACAACCCATTGTATTGGGTAAATCTGCTGCACAAGACCTCTCTAAAGTCTTTAAAGTAAGGAGGATATTTTGAGGACTAAGATCTGCCTGACCCAAGCCATGGTATTTTCAATCTCTTCATAAGCATGTCAAAGTTAAACACTGAATAAGGAAGACTAAAGAAAAATGGATGCATCTGGACTAGGGTGCTGGTAAGGGTGCTGAAAGTACCATGGACTGCCAAAAGAAGAAACACTTCTGTCTTGGAAGAAGTATAGCCGGAATGCTCCTTACAGGCAAGGACGGTGAGATCTGGTCTCACTTACTTTGGGACATGTTATCAGGAAAACCCATTCCCATGATTGGCAGAGGGGAGGTGGGAAAAAAGAGTCTTGACTCAGTGGCTGCAACAATGGACTCGGACAACAGCAATCATTGTGAGGGTGGCACGAGGACGGCCCAAGGCTATGCAGTGTTTCATTCTGCTGTACACAGGATTGCCATGCATCAGTACTAACTAAATGCCACCTAACATGCTCCACTATGTATGATGCAAACAGGTAGGTAACATAAGAGGTGGTAATGGAATCCACACAGATTCTTCCAAACACAACAAAGTATTTGTAAACCGTCCACTAGTTGCTAATTTCTAATAAGAAACTAGTATCTAAAATATATAAAGAACTTTCAGGGCTGAGCCCCGGTGGCGTAGTGGTTGAGTGCAGGACTGCAGCCCATTGGCTTGGCGGTTCAAATCCAGCAGCAGCTCTCTGGGAGTAAGGCTAGATAGCTCCCATGACCACCAGAGGGCAGTGATGCTCCCCTCCAAAAAAAGAACTCTTAGAACTTAACAATAAAGACAAATAACTAATTTCAAAATGAGCAAAGGATTTGCATTTCTCTAAAAAAATATGTAAATATCTAGTAAATAAGCTAAAGATGCTTGACATTATTAATCACTAGAAAATGAAAATCACCCCCCACTCTCTCCCACCCATCAGCGCCGGATGGTCTTGGCCCCGCTCCTCTCCCTCATGTAATCCCTTTCCCCTCCTCACTGTCTCTCCCACATGGGCCACCTGTCAGCTGAGGTGAGCATGCTACCATGAAATGTATCTGACTCATCCTTTCTTTCTCATGCTCTCTATAATTTTACTATAATAAATAATTATCACTGTACCAAAAAAAAAAAAGAAGAAAAGAAAATGAAGATCAGTCAGCAGCCCATGTGGCTCGAGGTTGTGGAACCAGTAAGGCACTGGTCCTAGGGTCCTAATACCTCAAGCATCAGCCCCTACCCTCACCTGTAGGCATCTCTCGGGGCAACTGAGGGCATAAGCGCTGCAAGACCAGGAGCAAGAGAAAGCCCTCCCACAAGAATTTTAAGTATGAGCTAGAACACCTTGCTGTCAATACTAAGATTCCTCCCCACTCCCACTACATCCACACAGTTCATGTGAGAGGAGGCAACAAGAAGTACAGGGTCCTACAGCTTGATGTGTGTAACTTCTCCTGTGTCTCAGAATGCTGTGCTGCAAAACAAGCTAACAACAAAATCATTCATGTTGTCTACAATGTATCTAACAATGAGCTGGTCCAGAACAAGATCCTGGTGAAGAACATATTCACACAAAGCTTGTCCATGAATGTTCACATCAGTATGATTTGTAATACATGTCAAAATGTCCATTAACTGATGAATAAATAAAATCTGGTATGTGCAATCGGTGAAGTTTGTTGTTAATGGCAATCAAGCTGATTTGGACTGAAAGTGGCCCTGTATGTCGGAGAGAAGTGCGCTCCAGAGGATTTTCAGGGCTGAGATCTTTTGGAAGCAGATCACCAGTCCTATCTTACAAAAAGCTTCTCTGTTGTTAGGTGTCCTGGGGTGGTTTGCCACACCATGTATACCAGAAGGGAACACTGCCACTCCTGTTCCATCCTTACAATTACTATGTTTGAGTCCTTTATTGTAGTCATTGATTCAACTCATCTCATAAAGGGTCTTCCCCTTTATTTCTGCCCTTCTACTTTAAAAAGCACCTCTGGATAGATCCACCTTGCTAGCCTTTCAGCTTTCAGTTACTGGTGAAGTGTCTTAAGTATATACACCACATTTTTGTCATAAAAAAGAAGTACTGATACATACTAAAATATGGAGGAAACTTGGAATTAATATGCTAACCCAGGCACAAAGGGCCACCAAGTTCAATTTATGTAAAATGTCAACAATAGGAAATCCACAGTGATAAGTTAATGGTTGCCTAGGATTGAGAATACAAGAGAATGAGGAGTGACTGACTAGTGACTATAGGGGTTTCTTTTAGGATGACAAAAATATTCTAAAATTAGATAATAGTAATCAATCCAAACACTGTCATCAAGCCAATTGTGAGGTACTGTGAATAGGCTAAAAATTGAGTTGCACATTTTTAAATGATTAATCTGGTGGAATGTGAATTATATCTCTAGTTACATACACACATACACAAAGCATATTTCTCACATTCATGCTTTCATGGGTTGAAAAAACAAAAACCCAACATAAGGCAAAAAGTAGCAGTCTCAATTATTTATTGAGAAAGGCACTTTTTTTAAGACACATACTATAACCTAAGACCACAGAAATAATCTCTGCCCTTATGATATCCATAGTCTATTATCAACTAGACAAAGGTAAGCAAAATATTTTAACACAATGTAGTAAGTACAACAAGTAAAGATGTACAAATTAAATGCTGAGACAGCGGATTCATTAGCTTTTCAAGTCAGAAAAGACTTCATGGAAGATGCATAAAATAGATTTAAAAGCATGAACATAAGTTCTGTCCAGGAGGGTAACAGAAGCAAATGTTTTTAAGTACCGTGTTTAGTGTCGCAATATCATTTAAAACCTTACCTTTGGGGTAACATAAAAAAAAATTTTATGGTAATGTTTAAATTGATTTTTGAAACGAGCAGATTCCACTGCTGTTGTTAATGTTGTTGTCAGGTGTCACTTGAGTCGGTTCTGACTCATAGTGGCCACATGTGCAACAGAACCGAACACTGCCTGGTCCTGTGCCATCCCACAATTATACTTATGTGGTCCATACAAAAGAAGGGAGTAGACACTGAGATTAAACAGAGTAAAGAATTAATGATGGGTAAAATATGAGCGTCAAAGTTTGTTTAAAGAAATGAAATTAAAAGATAAGGAAAATTTTCCACAAACCTTTTGGAGCTCCCTCATTTTAGAAGTGCAAATGCATATAGCTCACCTCAACTAAAATAAGCTACACAAAGATGGTTGAGGAAGCACTGACTAGTTCCGATAATGGTGTTTTAACTTGGGTAGCATTTTAATTTGTTTCTTCCAATGAAATATTACCTATAGTGGCTTCAATTGCTTTTTCCACATATCTTTCAACGTAAGAATTTTCATATGCTATTTAACATGGAGTTGCCAAGAGTTGGAATCAACTCTGGTAACCAATAACCTCAGAATGTAAGTAATAATTACATGCATATGCCAGGCACAGGCTCACACACACCTCTCTCTCCTCCTCTTGAGTGTGTGTTTATCTATACACATCTAAGTATATTATCTAATTTCACAGCAAACCTGAGACAAGCAATAACATTCCAATTTTAATAAGAAATTCTATCTTAGAAAAGATGGTAAAAGTTCACATTAAAAATCCATGCATCAGTGGGGCTGAGCCCCGGTGGCGTAGTGGTTGTGCGCGGGACTGCGGCCCACTGGGAAGGAGGTTCAATTCCAGCAGTGGGGCTGGGCCTCCTACTCCCACCACCGGAGAGCAGTGATGCCCCCCCCCCCAAAAAAAAGGGCAGGGGGAAAGGAAAAAAAAAAATCCATGCATCGGGCTGAGCCCTGGTGGCTTAAGTGGTTGAGTGCAGGACTGCGGCCCATGGGCTTGGTGGTTCAAATCCAGTGGCAGCTCTCAGGAGTAGCGCTGGGTAGCTCCCAAGACCACCAGAGGCAGTGATGCCCCCCCCCCCTCAAAAAATCCATGCATCATTATAAATTCATTAACTTGTAATTAATTGCCTCATCTAATCTTTAAAATGACCTTATCTTATAGACTGAAAAGCTGGGATTGAGGAAGATTGAGTAATTTGCTCAAGGTCCAACTGAAAAACAGAACTGCATCAGAAGACCCAAAATAAATAACCATTTTGATGTGAACAAATGGGGTCACAATGGAAACCCAAGCCCATCTCTAGATAATTGGACATCCCTTCACAGAAGGGACACAAGGAAAGGACCAGCCATTCAGGGTGCAGTATAACACCCGAAACACACAACATTCCTCTAGCTCTTCAATGCTTCCTCTCCCACCCCACTACTATCATGACCCCAGTTCTAGCTTACAAATCTGGCGAGACCAGAGCATGTACACTGGTACAGATAAAAGCTGTCAACACACAGGATCCAGGACAGGCAAATTTCTCAGGACCATGAGGGTAGAGGGAAAGTGGGGAAAATAGTATACCAATCTCACAAAGATCGAAGTACAACACCCACCCACACCCACCCCCCAAGCAGGAAAAAACAAGAGAAAAGTGTGAAGGAATACAGCGAATGAGGAAAAAAAGAAAATAAAAATAACTTATAAATTATCAAGGGTTCATGTGGATGGGAGGTTGGGGGAAGGAGAGGGTAAAAAGGACTCAAGTAGAAAGAAATTATTTGGGAAATGATGATGGCAAAATATGTATAAATGTGTTTGACACAATTGACATATGAGTTGTCATATGAACTATAAGAACACCTCCCCCCAAATAATTTATTTAAAATAATAAGTAAAAATACAACTAGTGTTAAAAAAAAAAGAGGAACTGAAAATTAAATCCAGATCTGCCTAGTTTTAAAGTTGTTTCCCCAAGCTATATGCATATATAGCTATAGGTATACATACAAGAAGCCCTAGTGGCCTTGTTGAGCAAATGTTGGGACTGCTAACCCCAAAGTCAGCAGTTCAAATCCACCAGCCACTTATTGGGAAAACAGACGAAGCTGTATGCTCCTGTAAGATTTGCAAAACCTCGGAAATAGGGTTGTTATGAATCAGTAAATCAGAAGCAACTAGACAAAAATGGGTTTGATTATTATATATATGATACACACACAGCTAATGAGGATCTATTTCCCTCCACTCTTCTCAAATTGTTTAAAACTTTTTATTGTGACATGGCTGAAAGTTTATAGAGCAAATTGGTTTCCCATTCAATAATTCCTATGCAATCTCCACAATGTAACAGCACTCCACATTTCCTCCACCTCTTCATCATTATTTAACTGAATTCCATTTTATTTAATTCTTTTTTCTTTTTTTGGGGGGGGGGCCATCACTGCTTTCTGGTGATGGGAGTAGGAGGCCCAGCCCCACTGCTGGAATTGAACCTCTATCCCAGTGGGCCGCAGTCCCGCACACAACCACTACGCCACCGGGGCTCAGCCCTATTTAATTCTTATATTCTCTGCATTTCTAGTGACTAGCATACAGGACTAGCCCTTTGAATGGACTGGTACCATATACATTTGCTGAGGACACAGTTTCAATGTATTACATGTAAGAAAAGAGTACAGCAAAAAAAAAAAAAAAAAAATCCAGGCCAAGAGAAATTGCAACAAAAGATGGCTTCTCAAGAATTTACTTCTATCTAAAGGGACAAGACTCCAATGCTACAGCAGACTAGTCTGGGAGAGAGATGTAGAGAAATCTTTTTATCTCCTTATCAAGGAGATAGACCAAGATCTGGTTACAGCAATGCAGGGATTATGCAGTACACACTGCTGCAAAGTCAGGTGCTGGTAGCTGAGATCTCAAGCAGCATAAAGCTTAGGGGAGAGGGAGGGATTGGGAGAGAGGGAGAGAGCGGAACACTGAGATCCTAAAAAATGCCTTTACACAACAGTCAGCGATAGATGCCAGATAAAAGTGTGGGATTCAGTTGAAGCAGTTCAAGAGTTAATCCCATGAAACAATTCACGTAACAGCAAACAGATCACACTGCTAGCTCATGTCTCCCACTCATTTTACCTGTTTTTTTTTTTCCTACACAGAAAAGGTAAGCTGTTTTCTCAGTTCACAGAGAATCTGATACCCGTCCAATGCTGTTTCTCAGCCTCCGTGATGGCTAAAGCAGGACACAGGAATGACGCAGCAACATCCTTCCCACCACCTCTCTAGCAGTAGGAAGAGAATAAAGTAAAAGACTATATGAAGAAATGAGTAGCTGGAAAAGTCCCTTATAGTCCCTTCACAGTTCAAAAGCCACAAGCTATTGACTTTTAAGACACCAATCTCAAGAATTTCTTGATTTTTCAGTCTGGAATTACATATTCTTTTACATTTTAGTCCACTGAATTTTGTTCTACCTCAGACAAGTTTCCTAAATCTCTTTGGGTCTTGGTTTTCTCATTTTTAAATGGAACTTAACATGGCAAACCCTAAAAATACCTACTTATTTCACAAAATTTTTAAAAGAAAATATTAATACTTAGAAAAGTCAAAAGCATAAAATGCTAATAATAGCTAACATTGACTGTGTGCTTATTGGTGTTACTCTAAGTCCTTGACTGGACTGACTCACTTTTTCCTCAAAGCAACCCTATGAGGTACTATTTATTAGCCCAGACTTTGGATGAATAACCTTAAGATCTAGAGCAGTTGAGTCACTTGCCTACATATACTCACAAATATCAAATGAAAGGTGGAATTTAAACCCAGATTCTCTGGATCAATCAATTTGAGTGTATGCTAAAACACTTGCCATGTGTAAAAAAGTGGTTAAGAGCCTGGCTGTAAGTCAAGTGTCAGTGGTCACCCACAAGAGAAAGACACTGCAGTCTGCTTCTGTAAAAGGGTTAGGCCTTGGAAATCCTGTGGGGCGGTTCCACTCTGTGCTTTAAGGGTGCTAACAGAGTCAATTCGATAGCATCAGGTGAGGATTAGATTTTTAAATATATAAATATGAAAATTGAGCAATGAAAACACTCAAGCACACAGCTTAAAGATGAGAATAACCTATTCAGTAAATATTTGAATTCCTCATTTTTCCAGGCACTACACATCATCTTTTATGTATTCTAGGATTGACATGTTATAAATAAATATACATGAAAGAGACTTTGGAGTCACACCAGATTGTGGTTACGCATTTTGACACTTACATCAATATAAGCAAATTACTTAACAATGAATCAACGTGCTCACATGCAAAATGGAGATAATACCTACCACATAGAATTGCTTAAGGACTGAGATGCAATATAAATATCTCAGGATATTGACCAGCACATAGTAAGTGTAAAGCAAACGTTATTACCAGTACCTACCACTATAAATAGTCTATAAATCTTCTTCACCGTTTTACCCATTTTTCTACATACTAAAAAAAAAAAAATCTTTAAATTTTTACCTCAAAGCTATCTCATAATTTTAAAAAGGGCACATGTAGTGAAATTCATGATTTGAGAAGTTGGATTATATGAAGAACACAGCATCAGGTTTGCAAAAAGACTAGCAGCCTGCAATATACAGATGATGTGACCTTGCCTGCAAAACGTAAAGAAGTCTTGACGTGCTTACTGACAAATATAAAAAAAACTGCACCTTCATTATGGATTACATTCAACATAAAGAAAATAAAAATCCTCTCACTTCAAATGATCAACAGGTAACACTGTTGATCAACAGGGGAAAAAAGTAAAGCTATTTACACAGGGAAAAGATTGAACTTTTTAAGAATTTCATTTTACCAGACCCACAATTAGTGCCCTAGGCAAACGGACTGCAAACAATCTCTTTAATGTGTCAAAAAGCAAAGATGTCACCTTAAGGAAAAAGGTGCACCAACCCAAAACCTGGTCTATCCAAATGCCTCCTATGCATGTGAAAGCTGAACAATGAATGCTGTCGCCATCAAGTCAGTGGGACCTGGCGCCCCTATGCACACAGAACACAACACACAATCGGGAGGGTGGTGCAGGATGGAGCATTGTACATGTGGCTGCTAAGAGGCAGAACGGGCATAACTGTAACAACAATAACCTGGCTTTCATAATTCAGTGTTTTCACCCTTTGAAAGTACTTTGCATAACATTTATAATACATGTATGTAGCACTGCTTGCTTAGGTTTGTGTTTTTTGCCTAGTCTATCATTTTGAATGTTTAGATACATTCTATTTCTAATATACTGCAAATTCATCTATACTGTAAATTGCCATATATCTGAATATATCATCTTTCTGGGATAAATAATTCCATGTCCTCTCAAAGAAGGTGCTAAACATTTGACATTAAAATGACTTAAATCTCTAAGAGTTAAAGAAAAGAATTCAGGGGCAAGACTTCAAAGAGCATGTAATACAGA
>PVJH01048259.1:0-10895 GCA_004026705.1 Nesogale talazaci | reverse complement strand
TGACTACTCCCTCTTTTTGCCCTGGCGCCTCAGGAATTCGGGGAGATGGGAGGCCTGAGTGGGGCCTGGTTGTCAGGGTGTCACCGCAGGGAGGCAGGGCCTGGGGCTAGGAGGGGGCGTCCCTGTGAGGGAGCCCTGCCTTGGGGCATCCCTCACCGAGGTTCAGGTGGGCCTGTGACAGATGGCCCTGGAGGAAGGAAGGGGCTGGCAGGGGTGGGCGTGGCCCGAGAAGGGCTGGAGAGTCCTGCAGGTGGTAACAGGCCGCGGTGGACCCCCGGTGCGTAGGGTAGAAAGGCCCGGAGGACCAGGACCGACGCTCGGTGTGGAGGCCGTCGGGGATCATTACAAGTTGTTAGAAATGTGACGAAACCAAGGCCACGTCTCTCTCGCCCATCTTAAATGCTTCCCTTACAAACCGGCAAACCTTCTTCCACTCGACCAAGGTCAAGGAGCACACGCTTTCGACCTTGAAGACCAAGGTCTCGGGTCGTGCCTCGGATTTCGGGGGCTCCCGCGAGGCCCTGGTGGGCGGGCTCTCGGCCGGCTCCACAGGTCCGCAGCCCCCTCGGCTGCCTCCCCAAAGCGCGGGCCGGGCGGGCCTGGCGCCCCTTTGGGTCTGGAAAGGAAGCCCAGGTGGGGTGGGGGGCGGGGCTCTGCAGGCCGGCGGGGGCGGGAGCCTCGTGCGCGCTCACCAACCGCCCTGGCCACCGCATGCCCGGTCCTTGAGCGCCTCCTGGTGACCGCCCCTGCAACTGCAAGATCAGCAGTTCGAACCCGCCCGTCACTGGGAGGGAGGGAGATGAGGCTTTCCGACGCAGCAGAGCTACAGTCCTCTCCAGAACAGGCCACTTAGGGGAGACGGCTGAGACCTTCAACTCAAGTGCTTGCTCTCCACCAGCCTGGGGGGCTCAGCAGAGGCAGCAGAGAGCACCCACTCACGCTCCACAGTCCCCGAAACAGGGTCAACTGCTCCCCCTTCGCGCATCAGAACCAGCAGAGCTAGAGCAACAAGAACTCACCGTACCTGGCTGACAGCGTGTATCTGTCCCCTGCTAGCTGTCTCCGGAACTGGGCACAATTCTGACCCAGGAGGTGCTTATGTAACACTTGAATCCACTAGAATGGAGGCCCTGGGAGGGGAGCGGGCTGCTAACCACGAGATCCGCAGTTTGAAACCCCCAGCTAGTCCCTGGAAGAAAGAGGAGGCTTTCTGCCCCGGTCCAGCGTTAGTCTTGGAAACCCACAGGGCTGGTTCTACCCTGCCCTGTAGGGCCACCGTGAGCCCCACCTTCACCCGGTCCCTCTCCCTCCTCCTGCCGGCATGGACTCCGCCGACACGGTGCGTTTGGTTTGGAACGGCACGGTGCTCCTCAAATTGACGGAAGTCCCCAAACCACCCTCTCTAAGTGGACACCTCCATTGTCTTGATCTCCATTTTATCGCGGAGAAGGTGGCCCCAGAGAGGCCAGGGGTTCTCGCTCACTATCGTCCAGTGAGGGAGGGAGGGGAGGCAGCTGCTGTGGGCAAGCTGCTGACCATGGGTTTCAGATCGAGCTTGTGAACACACATGTTCATCGCATTATTCTTTATACCTCTTGGCATGCCTCAAACATGCAGTCACTTAAAAGCATATCTTGCATCTGCCCCCCAAGGGAGTTGGTCCTTTAGACTTGCTGGTTCTCCCCCCAAGTTCTTTAACCCGTGGCCCGTTTCTCTCCTGTGAGCCTCTGCCAACAGCCTCCCCCTTCTTTCTCCTAGTCCCTGGAAACTTGAGGGACACCCCACCTTCTCAGCCTGGCATCCATTCTTGCTCCTTGCAGTCTCCTGCTGGGCTTTCCCTCGCAAACTTCTCTATTTCCTCGGTCACAGTGGAATCTTATAATGGCTCCGCCGGCTCTGTCTGTCACCTCGTCCTTTGCCACAGAGTCACAGGGGCTTGACATCGAACAGCCTGAGGTCATGCATTTGAAACGTCTCATTTCATGGAAGAAGAAGAAGAAGAAGAAGGCAGCATAGGAGGCCAGCAGATGATCATCCATCTGCAGCAAGAGAAAAGCCACAGCGTAAAACGTGCCTCCTCTCGGGCTCCCCCACGGTTGCAGATCGGGGGAGGTGGTTGGCTTCTGTCTCTGAGAATCTGTGGGGCGGAGGGAGAGGGCAGATCCATGGCTACCGGAACTGAATGAGAAAGCAAGAAAGCAACAACCCAAAGAGAGGAGACCCTTTACACTTCAAACGCCTCGCCGCCGCCGAGTGGCACATCGGACTGTGTAGGTCAAGGTGGACTGTGGCCTTCTCAGACTGTGACTCTTCACAGGAATGGAAAGCCTCTCCTGCAGGCAGGTGGTGAGGAGGATGGGGTTGGGGAGCGGGGGCAGATGGCAGTCTGGAGCAGAAGAGGGCTGAGGACTATGGAAGCCGGTTTTCTCTCTGTCACGTGGCCCCCGGACAGTCTGACGCCCCCTGCGTGGCAAACCAAACCACCGGGCAGCAGCCTCCCAGGGCCACCTTCAAGCCAGCCTGGGAGACAGAGGTGGGAGGTGAGCTGCACTGGAGCAGGTTCCCAGGTGCTCAAGGTGATCCTCCCTCCACGGGACAGGCCTCTACGGCGCAGCCCTTAGGAAAGAAGGTTGACAAGAGAATCTGGTTGCCGGGTGATGGAGGCCAGCAGAGAGTGGTTGGCCTCAGAGGACCACGCCGGAGGCTCAAGTCCACCCCGAAGGACATGTGCACGCAGGACCGAGCAGGACGTTGAACGTTTCGGGAAAAGTGGTGAGCTCACGAGCTTATAAGGAAAGACAATGAGCGATCTGGGAAGGGCAGGCCTTGCAAACAGAGGACAACAGACTGGGCGAGCTGTCCCAAAGGAAACAGAACCAACATCTGGACAGAACCAGAACATAAAGGAGACCGAAGCCAGAGCTTTGGAGAGAGGAAGGTAGATGTTGGAAACCTGCCTGAGGAGCAAGCGTGCGTGGGGAAGAATGAGCTGGATGGACATACGGGAGCAGGAAACGGAGTGGAATGAGGAATTCAGTAGTTGCACTGAATGGCCCAATGGACACAGTTCCCGAACAGTGAATGAGTGGAAGTCCATCTTTAGGAGCTCTCCCAGAAGATAGCAGGAAGACATGGAGAATAACAACATAGACACAGCAGATTGGAATAAAAATGTCAAATCTAAGTAATCATAGGAATTTTGCTAACAAGGTTTTAATAATAGACTTCCATTTTTCTTAAGAAAAAGAAGGACGTGTCAGATGTGTAAAAGACCTCAGATGGAAATTCTTCTAGCTAAAATAAATGAACAAAATAACCCACATCTAAACATATTGCAGAAATTCAAGAACCAAGACATATAGAAATTTATTTTCTCTTAAATGTAGTGTTTTAAACAAATATTTTATCTTCATGATTCAAAAATACCCCCACAAAAGTGTAGACAGTGGAAAATCCCACCCGTCACCCATTCTTTCAATCACACAATTCGTATTTTTCTCTATAAATAGCTATTTTAACGACCTTTTGTGCATTTCTCCACTTTCTCATATGCAGAGAAGAATACATTCTTATTTTTGAAATACATGAGAGAACATCAAGGTTGAAATGAAAAGATAATGAACATTTTCTATGACCTTTTAAAGCCCCCCAACCCCCGTGTTAGAGACCTTTCCCTAAAATAATATTAAAATGAGCCTTAAAATCACTATGGCAGGGGCTGAGTGGTTGTGTGCAGGACTGCGGCCCACTGGGATGGAGGTTCGATTCCAGCTCCACGGAGCAAAGGCTGGGCCTCCTACTCCCACCACCAGAGGGCAGTGATGCCCCCTCCCCAAAAAAATCACTATGGCAATTAATAGCATGACACTCGGGCTATATCTTAATAAAACTGTATGCAGTTCCAGAACTTATGCAATCTGTTCAATTTAGCAAGGTATTATCTTGTTAACTAAAATTTTACATTGGGGTTAATGTGGAAAGACTCTAAGAAGTGGCATTTCTGGGTCCAGCCACTTGCATTTATTCTGGATGTGTATTTAGTTTAGGTTTTATTTTCTATTTTAGGAAACTGGGCGAAGGCTTACAAAGCAGGCGATCCGTTTCACACCCAACCATTCCTGCACACGTCATCTCATCCCCTGCAGCCCCCTCAACACACCATCCTTTATTCATCAAGCCTTAGCAACCTCCTCCCCATCGCCTGCCTCCGCTCCTCCTCCTCGGGCAGAGAGATGTCCCCTCCCTGAGCTCAGGTGGTTGGCTATTCTGAGGGGTGTCAACGTCACTACTACGATCGTTCCCTTTACAGACCTGCCGACTGCTTGTCTGAAAATTGAGCCATGGGGTGGGTTTGGAGAGTCTCTCCATCTCTACCCAACGAGGAAACTTGGTCTCTTATTCTTTGGAGTTTTGTTCCACATTTTTCTACCACGTCATCCAGGACCTTCTAATGTGGTCCCTTCAGAGCGGTTGGTAGCAGTAGCTGGGGGTCCATCGGCTTCTTTGGGTCTTGGGGTCCAGAGGACTGATGTTCACATTGTCTGCTGGACTCATGGTTTCCATCACCCTTCTTTCCTCCAGACACACAGAGGCCCAAAGTCACTCCTTAGATGGCCACAGAGAAGCATTTAAGATCATAGTTTCCACCCACCTAAGTAAGACGTAGAGCAGGCGACTTGGTTTTATCAATTGGCCTTAGGGTCTCCCAAGACTATGGCCCTGATCCCCCAGACTCCTGAAAATATTTGGTTATGGTCATGAAGTTCTCATAATTTTGCCCCTGCATTCTCTGCTATACTCATGGATATATTTACAGTACTGATAAATACGTCTGTAGAGATAGCGTCTGTCGAACCTGTATTTATGTGTTCATCGGTATAATCCTGTGGTGGTCATGCACCTGATGTCCATTTCATGATTGGGATGCAGGGGTGGAGTCTAGCTTGTTAATCTGGAGATAACCAACGAGGCCTCTGTGGGAGTATGCCTTTCTCCTGAGAATGCTGGGAAGTCTCATGGTACTTCCCAAGTGGAGAAGAGAAACTTGACTCTAAGTCTCTTGGATCAGTCTTCCGACAAGACAAGTTGGTGCCATGCTGGTATATCCTGAGTCCTGGGATGTGGAGGAGCTGGAGAAGAAGTCACATGGGCTTGCCATGATGGAACCAAACCCCTCCCTGGGGCCGGAGAAGCCAAGTGAAGACTCTTGCCAGTGTTGAGATGCTCGGGAGGCTACAGGGAGACCCCAGCCAGCGCTGAGATGCTTCTATTGTCACTGGCTATACAAACTCTGCACCCCGTGGCCTGTGATTATCCTGGTGTCATTGCATGTACTTTGTAAGTTGGAAGGAGACTTTATAGACTGGTATCGGACATATGGACTAATTTCAGATTTATGACTTTGGACTGGACTGGGTTGGGATGCTTTCTCAATGTTCCATTCCTCTTGTATATAAACCTTTCCCTTACATCCATATGCATGTCTATGAATTTGTTTCTCTCGTCTACCGTACTAGCACAAATCCCATTCTCCTTCCCACACCTGTTCAGCCTGTGTGTCTTTGGGGCATCTTTAACACCAACCTCATAGGAACAAACTTGGTACTGATTCTTCTAAAAGAAACGAGTCTCTTACTGACGTATGCCTTTATTTCTTTGGCTGGCATGTAAACTTCGGTTGAAAAATTGACATTTTGGATCCTGGTACTGTGGACCTGTTGGAACACGTTGGCAGCAGATCCCACTGGGTTTCGTCGCTGCTGCCATTCTGTTATCTCCTTGCAGCTCCTTATTTGTTTCGTGACTTTTCTTCAACCGATCCTGTCGATTCTGTAATCCGTGGGATGTGCAGTGCCAGAGTTCCTGTTCTCTCTCTCTCTCTCTCTCTCTCTCTCTCACACACACACACACACACACACACACACACGCACACGGGTTCACTCCTGGTTAGTGTGTTTAGTGGCCCGCCAATGACCAGTCTGAAATGTTCCCGAAAGAGCTTGCCTGTGTCTTCTTCCCGTGGGCCCAAGAGAAGGCAAGCATCCGGCCTCTGGGCAGTTGACAAAGCAGACGGAGCTGCCACTTCCTGCTTGTGGCTCTGGGGACCCCTTGCAACGTGTTGGACTGCGAGCTGCAAAGTCAGCCGTCAGGGTGGACCAGGCGCTGACAACGATCTCAGGTCTGTAGGAACAATTGCACAATGATAATATATCAAGATCATAGTGAAATCATAGCGAATAAGAGAGAGAGAGAGAGAGAGAGAGAGAGAGAGAGAGAGAGAGAAACAAGAGCAAAATAAAGGAGTCAGACACATTTCAGGGTAGCACGCTCACCTCCTGGAGGGCCGTGATTTCAACAGCCAGGTCTGTGCAGAGCGGGAGGAGGAGGGAGGAGGAGAGAGGGAGGGAGAGCCTGATTTCTAACCAAGGCTTATACTGGGGGGGCAGGGAGGAGCGGGCGGGTAACCACATACGTCACAGGAAAGGGTAGTACTCTAGGCAATACAGCAATGAGAGGGGCACCATCTGGGGGTGTACGCACAATAGAAAGAGGAGGGATAGGCTGAGCCCCGGTGGCGTAGTGGTTGTGCGCGGGACTACGGCCCACTGGGATGGAGGTTTGATTCCAGCTCCACGGAGCAAAGGCTGGGCCTCCTACTTCCACCACCTGAGGGCAGTGATGCCCCCCCCCCCAAAAAAAAAAAAAGAAAGAGGAGGGATAGGGGCACCCAGGTGACAAGATGGGCAGATCCTAGATTCCGGTTGGCAGCCTAACCTTGATTGTCATTGAGTCTCGCTGGGAAAGCAACCCGCTGTCCGTAACAGCAGGGAGGGAGCCCCACCTACTGGGAGATAAGCTACAGCGTCTGATCGCTCTGGATGGCTGAATGCCTGCCTACAGGGAGACTATCTCCAAACATCTGACTTCCCGCCACATGCTGGCCAGTGGCCTCTATTTGGGGGAGAAAAACTGGGGAAAAGCCTTTTTATATCCCGCACGCAGCAGGTCGAAACCACCACCAGCTCTGAAGGAGGAAGACGGTCCATGGAGCGGATGACCCACAGGGCCTTGCTGAGAGGCAGCATGGACACCGTGGCCCTGCGAGTGCGGCTTGCACGGGCTTCAAGGTCAACCAGAGGTAAATGACGGGGCCCTTCTTTCTGGGGCAGTGTGTTGGAACCCTTCAAAGTCGCTGGCATCCACTTCTCCAGGACCTTCTTTTCAAATGTTGTTCTTGGTGGTGGCAGGGCTCTTATTCCCGCCAACTGAAATCACAGCCTTCGGGCGGCAGAGGTACTGCTAACAGATTTCTGTTGTTTCCAGTAGTGCCCTGAGGATGGGGTTCTGTTTTTGACTGGACAGGCTTCAGAGTTGAATCAAACAGCCAAAGCTCCTTGGGAACCGCAGAGTTTTCATATAGCTGCTTTGCTTTTATCGTTCATAGGTGACCAATGGCACCTGACCACAAGGTTGACAACATGTACGACAAAAAAGAAATAACTGCCCCATCCTCTGCCACCCTCACCATCATCATCTCCCGCTCTGAGCCCACCGTGGCAGTCATTGTGCCAGTCCATCTCGACGGTCTTCCCCTTTGTCACCGGCCTCCTCCTCTATCAAACAGCCTGCTGTTTCCGTGGGAATTGACTGTGGACACAAGTCAGATAAGATCCTTGACAACTTCAGTCTTTTCTCTGATTCATGTAATATGACTGATGGGCCTGGTGAGAAGATGTTCGTTTTCTTTATATGGGGGTGCAATTCGTACTCAAGGCTATTGATCTTCATCCGTAAGTACTTCGAGCCCTCTACACTTTTTTTTTGTTTGCTTGTTTGTTTTGTTTTTTGGGGCATCACTGCTCTCTGGTGGTGGGAGTAGGAGGCCCAGCCCCACTGCTGGAATTGAACCTCCGTCCCAGTGGGCCGCAGTCCTGCGCACAACCACTACGCCACCGGGGCTCAGCCCCCTCTACACTCTTATCAAGCAAGGTTATGTCATTTGCTTATTGCAGATTGTGAACGAGTCTTTCTCCACTTCTTTTTTTTTTATTTTTTTTATTATTATTTTTTTTAGGCATCACTGCCCTGGTGGTGGGAGTAGGAGGCCCAGCCTTTGCTCCTGTGAGCGGGAATTGAACCTCCATCCCAGTGGGCCGCAGTCCCGCGCACAACCACTACGCCACCGGGGCTCAGCCCCTTTCTCCACTTCTGACGTTATTTATTCTTCATATAGTCCAGCATCTTGGATTATCTGCTCCGCATACAGACTGAACAAGTGTGATGAACACTTCCCCTGACTGTATACCATGCAGATTCCCTTCATTTTGTTCCAACAACGGGCTCTTGGTTTATGCCCAGGTTCTGTATGAGACATAGGCAAATATATTTCTGGGGTCTCTATTTTCAACCTAGATCCGTCTGATATCAGCAATGATGCCCCACGTACTACAACCTTTTCTGAACCTGGTTTCAGCTTCTGCCAGTTCCCTGCAGATGTCTTGCTGCCATGGTTTTTAAATTATCTTCAGCCAAATTTTACATGTATGCTATCTTAATAATATTGCTTATGCTTTCTGCATTCTGTCAGATCACCTTTAGTTCTATGAACATGAATATGATTCGCTTCCAGTTGGTTGACCAGGTAGCTCTCTTCCAAAGGATAACCAACATGTGCCAAAGTATAGTCAGCACTTGCCAATTTCTTGGCATAGATGAGTTAGTACCTTCAGTGCTACATCTTTTTTTTTTTAATCCCAGTTGGAATCCTGACTTGTTTTTTTGTCAATGTCTTCAGAGTGGTTTGGGAGTCTTCCCTCAAATTCTTTTCAGTACAATGATTCTGTGTATTCCTTCCCTCTTCCTTTCTTTTGAAGCTCCCCATGTCCTTCAACATTTTGCCCTTAGAATTCTTCTGAATTGCAGCTTAAAGACTGATATTCTCCCCCCGCCTCCTTTCAGGTCTTTCCATTTGAGAAATGCCAGTGTTCTTCCTTTTGGATTTTCTAACCCCCAAGTTGCCTTTTCAGAGGGCATCTGTACATTCAAACCACTTTAAGTTGTCTTCTCCAGTTGCCCCGTGAATCTTGAGTTTAGTTCTTTTGCTTCGTTATTTCTTCCTGTTGCAAGAGCACGCTTCAGTCTCTTCGGATATTGAAGTTGGTCTTTCAGGACCATTTGCTATGTTTGATGTCATCTCACAACTCAGCGAGCACTTCGTGTTCAATGTGTCCAATGTATTGTTGAGATGGCTTAGGTGAAACACACCTACGGTCCAGTTGGCTCATTTGGACTTGATTCAATTTTCTTTAGCTTCCATTTGAATGGGAGCGATTAATGGTCTGGTCCCCAGTGGGCTGTTGTTTGATGGGTGGTACTGAATTCTTCCATTGTCTCTTTCCATAGATGTACTTGATTTAATGCCTATATATTCAACCCACTGAGATCCATGTGTACAGTCGTCATTTTAGTTGCTTTTTTTTGGGGGGGGGGCATCACTGCTCTCCGGCGGTGGGAGGAGGAGGCCCAGCCCCACTGCTGGAATTGAACCTCCGTCCCAGTGAGCCGCAGTCCCGCCCACAACCACTACGCCACCGGGGCTCAGCCCGAGATCTTCTTTGTAACCACGAACAATTTCCCATTCTTGGCATCGTGGACCATATGCTTGTCTGATTCAAAATGTCCCACACTTGTCCATCTCGGCTCCCCCGTGCTTAGAACATAGATCTTTCTGCCTTCTTCTCCTGACAAGTTCCAGTTTTCAAAGCTCCGTCACATAGCCCACCTTCCGATTATTGACGGAGGTTTGCAGCTCTTCCGTCACGCGAGCTGTGCCACGTCAGGAACGAAGGATCTGAGAGCTTTGTGCCATCTGCATCATGAAGCTCAGCTCTACTTTGAGGAGGTAGCTCTCTTCCAGTCATATTTTGAGTGTATGAGCTATTTGGGCGCTTCGTGAACAGTGCTCTGTTGCTATTCAGAAGGATTCTAGTGGCTAGTATTTCTAAAGCAGATTGCCTTTTCCTTCTTCCTAGTCTATCTTCGCCTGAGAGCGCCTCTGAAACCTGTCCACTGTGGTGGCCTTGTTGGCATTTGAAACTCCAGTGGCATAGCTTCCCAACAGCGCAGTCACGCGTCCGTCCCCACCATAGGACCAAGTCGCTGAAGAGTGGCGGAGATTGCTGCTAATTGGGACCCAATATTGACTCTGGGTAAACAGTCAGCTTTTCACAGAGCTCCAGAAGAGGCCAACCTTCTCTCTAGCTTTAAGACAGCTCTCTCTCTCTCTCTCTCTCTGTGTGTGTGTGTGTGTGTGTGTGGCATCACTACTCTGGTGGAAGTAGGAAGTTCAGCCTTGCTCCTGGATTTGAACCGTCAGTTCTGTGGGCCACAGTTCTGCACACAACCACTATGCCACCAGGGCTCAGCCCAGGACAGCTGCCTTTTCCTGACCGCTGGCCCACCGGACTGCAGAAGAAGGGAGAAGGCAAACAGTCTTGGGTTAAAATGCCACAGACCCCACCACCGTATTGAAGTGCAGTAGCTTTTCTTGAGTAGATATCTTCTGTTCATCCCTGGAGTTCTGAAATGGTCCAGGGGAGTTATTTTGCCAGGATTTGTGTGGGTTTTGTCGGAGAGAAGCTCCCTGAGGTCTCCACCCCATCATTCTAGAAGTCTTTCTCCATGGAGAACATGTTTTTTTTTTTTTTTTTTTAAAAAGAAACTATCCCAGGAAGGCAAAGAGTCATTTCAGGGGGAAGTAATTAGGTAAGTAAAGTAAAGGGTAGAATGTAACCCAGATGCTATTAAAAAATGCAGTGGACGCACCACGATTCACATCTTAATGCATTTAAAATTTTATCGTGAGTTATGTGGGGGGTTACATTCCAGACCATGAA
>PVJH01048258.1:0-10901 GCA_004026705.1 Nesogale talazaci | reverse complement strand
CAGGTCTTGACATTCCCCGCATCCTCTGAAGGAGAGAAGCTCAAACTCCACCCACCCACCCACCCATCTGCTCTGCTAGGGATGGGCCTTTACCTTTACCCCCTCTGCCCCCAAGCACAGACCCAGCTGCCACACCTCGGTGTCCTTCCATGCTGCCTGTGTCAGGCCCTGGAGAGCAACCAGTTCCTCTCTGTCGGCATTGTCAACCCATCTCGTACCTCCCCAGAGGCCTTGGCTTTGCACTTGGAATCTGAGGTAGGAGAGAAAGAATGAAGGGCTTGGCAATCCTGGAATCAATTCAAAGCATTGCACAGACATCCAACTTCCCACGGCGAGGGAGCTAGGCCTCTGCTGCCCAGGACTCTGGCCACTAAAGTGCCCCGGCCCACTCAGGTACCCCCAAAGGAACTTTGAAAACAAGCCTTAGGAATCCAGTGTGCTTCGGCCCTGCCACTCCTGGAGCCTCAACCCCTGCCTCTGCCTCCCCTGACAAGCCCGGTGCCCACAGCTGCCACACGGTCTCTTTTTTCCACCCTCTCACTCACGCACTCCCTGTGGGGTGGGAACGGAGTGTCAACACGTTTGTGGAAAGATGGCATTTAAAGAGGATGCATTTATTTTCCCCATGAGTGTTATGACGCCCTCTCCCGGGGCGGGGGGGGGGGGCGGGGCGGGGTCTAGTGGTCTCTCCTTGGGTGGCAGTTTGCAAGGTGGTCAGATTGCAGCCACCAGCGGCTGGTCAGGGTCAAACGGGCTGACAGTGAGCTGGCTTCTTGTGCGACTCGTCTCCCAGGCCTCTTTGTCCCCACACCCCGAAATACCGCCCGTGCACGGGGGTGGCACCCCGTCCAGGAGGAGGAAACCTAACTTCCTCCGTGCGCCCTCCCTGTCAGGGCCCGTGCGCGTGCCAAGAGGCTTCCTGATTCTGCACGGAGGAACTGGCGGGTGGGGGTGGGGGACAGAGGCCGGCCAGACGGAGCAGCAGACCCTTTGATGTGGTGAGGTCGTCCACCATAGATGAGCAAGTAAACACAAACCAGCCCAGGCTTCCCTCGCTTAGTGGGTCATGCGACCGACAGCACGGTGACTCACTAAATGGATTTCATACCTCAGTGACGGCCTGCGTCCACCCACCCACGGGCTGGGAAACGCAGCCGTGAGGTCAGCTCTGACAACCATCCCGCGGTCTCCCTCACAACAAAGCCCTGCTGAGCCACGCTGGGTCCTGCCGCCTGCACTGTGCTGCTCACTGGGCCGCAGGCCCACAGGGCACGGCAGGCCACGCATGGGAAGTGACCCCTGGACACTGCTTTCTTTCTCTCAGCGCCCAGCATTTATGTGCTCACACGGTGCCACAGGCCCAGTCCAGTGAAGTCTCTGTCAGCCCCCCATCCCCAGGCCCCTGAGCAACCAGACCCAGGGGCTTCCTGGCAGGGCAGGGCCACCATGGCTGGGATCACTGGTCACACAAGGAACACTGCAGGCGGAGTGTGTCTGGGAGCCCCATCTCCTTCGGCTCTGAGCCGGGAACTCGGAGTTCTGAGACACAGGAGCAACTCAATCACAACCTTGGCATCTAAACCAGGGGTCTATCTGCCCCGAGGGCCTCAAGCTGTGTGGCCCCTTCCTTGGCGCAGTGTCCTAAGAAGAAGGGTTGACTGACAGGGTGGCGGCAGGAGGCAGCCCGGGAGGCTGGAGGCCGCTTCAGCTCGTGGTTAAGGGATAGGAGGTGGTCACCATCCCGCCAGCCCCCCAGGGATGCTGGGAGAAACGACGGTCTCAGTGGCAAGGGGCTTGTGATTGAAGGGGTAGACCGACCTCCAAGGAGGCGACCCTGAACAGACCACGGAACTGCCTGCGGGCGTTTCCCAGACTGTCACTCCGCGGGAGCAGGAAGCCCCATCGTTCTCCAGCTGAGGGCCTGTGGATTCGAACCGCCGACCTTGTGGGCCCCAGCTGGGTGTGTAACCGCTCCACCGCCAGGGTTCCTCGAGGGATCAGAGTACGATAGAGTGATCATTTCTCCACCGTCGTGTTTGAGCAGGTGACGTTTCCCATTTCAGACAACGTAATTCACGAGGCCACCACCTGTCTCCGGGGTCCTGTGTGGTGCTGGTCGCTGGACGCCCTGCTGCCGGGCTCTCAGATGTCAGCACCTCCCACGGGGCGTAGGTTTTCACAGAGCTTCCAGAAGAAATTAAGAGACCAGCTGGCCATCTACTCTTAAAAATCACAAAAATTGGCCGAGGGGGATGAGGAAGGGGTGGAAATGGGGGGAGCTAAGACTGGAGGCCTAAGTAGAAGGAGGATGTTTCGAGAGTGCTGATGGCAACAAATGTGCAAATGTGGACTGCATACAATTGACACAGAGATTGACCGTGATCGGAGCTGTATGAGCCCCCAATAAAATGACTTATTAAAAAAATTTACAAACATTTCAAACCAAATTCACTGCCACCGACTCATCGAAGTCGGCTCACAGAAACTGTAGAACAAAGTAGAACCACCCCTGTGAGTTTCTGAGACGGTAATTATTTTTTTTTTTTGGGGGGGGGGGCATCACTGCTCTCCGGTGGTGGGAGTAGGAGGCCCAGCCCCACTGCTGGAATTGAACCTCCGTCCCAGTGGGTTGCAGTCCCGCCCACAACCACTACACCACCCGGGCTCAGCCCCAAGACAGTAATTCTTGACAGGAGTAGAAAACCATCTTTTTCGCCTTTTTCGTCAGTGGTTTCAAACCACTGACCTTGGGGCGAGCAGCCCAGTGTGTAATAGAGTGTTGCTGGTTGTAGTGCCCGAAGGTGGGCAGACATACTAACCACCCTGAAGATGGGTGAGGCCACGCAGAGTTTGGGGTGGCCCCTGTGGGGGTCGCACGAGTCACAGCCGACCCACCGTTGTTCACGAGCGGTGCTGCATGGGTAAGGCACGCCGAGCTCTCAGGCAGGGCCGCCTGCTCCCCTCCCGGACACCACAGTTAGACCGAGGATGTGGTGATCTCAGACACACGGGGCACACTCTCCCATCCTGCCATCCTGGGGGTCGGGGTGGTTATGTGTGGATCGTTTCAATCGGTTTCCCCCTTCCTCCTCTCCCCTCCCCAACTCCCCCCTGCCCTCCTGGTATCGCTACCCCCATTCCTGTTCCTGGATCCTGTGTGGTTCACTGTCTTAATGCCTCTGTGGGGGTGGGCTTCTTTTGTTCCTCGGTGAGATTTTGCGAATGAAATCTTTTTGACCCAGAGACCCTGTCTGACCACAGCTCCCTGATGACCCCTGAAGCCGGACATCCCAGGGGTTGTTTCCTAAGTGGGGGAACCCGCGTGGCTGGAGGGCCACTGGGTACCTGGGTTTGGGTGAGGAGAGATTTTCAGAGTGCAGTGGGGTAAAGGGCGCAGAGGCAGACTTCCACCTGTCTGCTTTGTCTGAGGGCAGCCCTGCTGCCTGGCCAGCCCCCCAGAGCCGACTCTGTGGGTGACCCTGAGAGACTGTCCTCTCTCAGAGGGTCTGGGGCAGGGGGGAGGGGGGAGAAAGCTGCCGCTTCAGAGCCATGGTGGTGCCGTGGGTCCAGGCTGAGCCGAGGTCCGCTGGGTTGGAAGTTTGAATCCACTAGCAGCTCCGAGGGAGCCTTCTACTGTCCTCAGCGGATCCAGGCGCGGAAAGCCACCCGAGGTCACTAGGCATCGGTGTTGCCAGATGGCAGCGCGCCGGGGTCCTTGGCTTTCTTAGACAAGGATGATTCCACACCCCCTGCGGAATCGGGCCTCAAGTCGAAGACTGTGGCCCTGGGACCCTGTCAGGCGGCACAATAGGTCATGAGCACCCATCAGGCACGCACTGCACGCCCGCGTCTCGTGTGCATGCTGGCCACGGCTTCCTGCTGACCGGACAGTGAAAGCACGCTGCTGCTGGGGTGTGGCTGCTGCTGTCCACTCTGACTCACAGTGACCCAGGGGACAGAGCAGCTCCGGCCCACCGGGGCTTCCAGGGAGCAGAGTGCCAGCCCTTTCTTCCGCTGAGTCCCGGAGGGTCCTAGCTGCCGGCCGTTTCATTCGCTGCCCGGTGCTTGATCATTGTACCCACAGGACTGAGAGAGAGAGAGAGAGAGAGAGCGTTCACCCCCCACCCTCCATCAAGTGTCTTTTCAGAGGCCTTGTTAAACCATTCTATGGCAATGTCCTCTGGGCCATGTCACCAGAAATTGGGTGGAATCTGACCAAAGGCATAATCTCAACAAGAAGCCTTCAGGAGGGTTTTTGTTGTTGTTTCTTCCATCGGAGAACGGTCCTATTGGAACACCCCACGCCCCAAACAAACCGACAAACAAGCTCAAACCAGACTGTGGTCATTGAGTGGATTCAGACTCGTGGCGGCCCTACCCGACAGGGCGGAATGCCTCCGCGGGTTTCCTAGACTGTAACTCTTTAATAATAATAATAGTTTTACTGGCACTTGCTCCACATACCATTCAGCAGTTCAACCTTATCAAGCAAAGCAACCTTTACCACAAGCCTCTTTCGAACATTTTCTCCCCCCTCCCGTCTTCTTTGTTAGTTGGGTAACTTTCTAAAGTTGTGGCGAAAATATGCACCACCAAACAGTCCCCTGATTCGACAACCTCCGCGTGTGTAGTTCTGTGCCGCCGGGGATGATGCTCTACGTGCTGTACAGCCATTCGTGTTATCCCTCTCCGAGGTCGTCCCCCACCATTCAAATGGCCTCAGTGTCCCCTAAGCAAAAAGTAGGCTGACAAAGTCTTAACCAGAGTCGAAAGCCTCAGCTTTCTCCCCTGGAGGGGCTGGCGGTTTCGAACAGCTGACCTTGTAGTTCACAGCCCAGGGTGTAACCACGAAGCCTCCCTGACTCCCAAGTGCACGTCAGGGGCGGAGAAACCCCTCTGAAGCATAAAGCATTCTGAGTAGTGGAAGTCAGGTGCCGCTGATGAAATCACACGATCGTGAGGAGGAAAAGGCGGGGTGTGGCCGCGAGGGTGGGAAGCCGAAGCCACAGGCAGCAGGTGAGCACAGCTCATCACGGAACCCAATCCACTCACGGGCACGTCAGCGTCCACGGGGCCAAAGTCCAGACCCGGCGGGCGCAGGGGAGGGAGCCCGACCAGGGCGAAGGTCTGCCCGTTGACTTCCTTAGGGGAGGCTGTGGGCGGCAACAGGCCGCACACGCACACGTCAAACGCAGAGCCTCTGTTGAGGACAGGGACGATGTGGGGGTGCCCGTTTGCGTCCCCTGCTGGGGCCCTAGAGAGCAAGCCTGCCAGTAGGGAGGGGCTTGAAATCAGGAGCGGAAATATAGCCCCCAACAGGAGAGGGGGTGTCCATGGGCCCCTCCCCCATCTCTTCCAGCCCCCCTCACTCCTCAGAAGGTGGTCACCCGGGTCGCCCTGAGTTCCCACGCGAGCACCTGTGGGGCCAGGTGGCCTGACCATGACCCGGCCCTACGTTGTCAAAAACAAAGAGAAACCTGTCCCGGTGAGCCGATCCCCCAGTGAAGGACAGGGCAGCATGCTTAGGTGCCGGGACTAGGATTCAGAACAGACTTGGTGGGGATGGGGAACGAGAGAGGACATTTGACGAGGGACAGTGTGACGTTTCGTCGTGAGTTCAACCACACCAGTCATCCACGTGCACAGAGAAGGGCTGGTGAGGGCGGTGGGGGGTGGGGGAGAGGGAAGTCTGGCTCTCCAAATTCCACATTGGGCCAGGAGAGTGCTGCGGCCAGCTGGGGGGTGAGGTTTCAGAATGTGGGCCACAGACTCCAGGAGGCTCATCGGGCAGGAACCCTCCCAAGAAGCATCCAGACGGGAACCCAGTCTGGGGACCGAGGGGGGCTGAGGGGAGCCAAGGGCAGTCCTCCTGGAGGAGGGAGAGGCATTTCTGTCTGAAGAGCCCCTGCGGGTCAGGGAGGAGCCAGGGCTGTGCTGTGGCCTCTCCAGTGGGAGGCAGGGGCTGGGTCCTGCTGACGGAAGCAGAAACCTAGTGTGGTGGTAAATCCCTCCAGGTGGCACTTTGCCGCAGGATCTGAGCCACCCCCGTGCACGGACACCTTCGAGGCGTTTGAAGCCCGCAGAAGAAGGTGGCTGAAAACTCCCAAAGCCCCTGTGCAGGGCGCTGGTTCACACCCCGGAGGAGGCGTGGTGAGCAGGGGAAGTGGGCACCCTGGTCAGACAGTTCAAGAGTCAACTCAGAGGTCAAGCAGAGCATTGAGTCTAAGTCCTGCTTCTACCACCTTCTCTATGAGCCCTGGGGTGGCGGCGGCTCAGGCACGAACGGCCAGGTCCGAATTTGGAACCCCCCCCCAGCTGCTCCTGGGGAGGAAGACGGGGCCCTTCTCCTCCCGTCAAGAGTGACAGTCAAAACAAAGAGTGACCGTCTTGGAGACCACCCACGAGGCCGTTCTACGCCGTCCTTGGGGCTGTGAGCTTGACCTGGGTGGTGCAGTGGTAATACCATGGGCTGCCAGCTTGAAAGTCAGCCATTCGAACCCACCAGCCACTCCCTGAGAGAAAGACAAGACCTTAGTCCCGAAAAGAGTTGCAGGCCCGGAAACCTGAAGGGACAGTTCTAGCATGTCCCACGGGCCAATGGGGATTGGTATCGACTCCCGGCAGCCAGTTTGGATGTGTTTGTTTTGTTTTGTTTTTGAGGGGGGTGGGGGAGCGGGAGTCAGTTTCTGTTGAAGGCGATGAGACATCTGGTGACTGATACGGGCGGTGCTTGCACCACACCGTGCGTTTGGTGTCCCTCCACGGTATCCATTGGGTTACACATGTTTTTATAACACTGAAGGAAAAAATGGGCTCCAGGCGGTTAGTGCACACCTGCTCAGATTGTCCAGCGACAGAAACGAGCGAGTCTGTCCGGGCTCTGCAGTGAGGGCCCGTGGCTCGCCGTCTTCATTCCTGTGGAGCCACAGGGACTGGGGGATTCCAGAGTTGCTGGCTGGGTGCCTGGCACCGAGAAGCCGAACCCTGTGTAGGAAGCACAGGACTGTCACCAGGGGAGGGGCCGGTGCAGAGCGAGGCTGCCTCACCTGGGCCGCCTTGGTGGTGGGCGGTGGGGTAGCAGGCTGGGACCTCCGTCCTGGGAAACCAGCCCCCGACGGGGATGACGCATCCAGAGTGCACCCCTTAGCTCCCAGGTGTTCTCCCACATGTTTGCGCTGGGGGCAGCTGTGCACCCACGCCCCCCTCTGTGCTCCAGGCAAGCCCTGGGACTGGCAGAGCCTGCCCAGCAGGTCTCAGGGGCCTGTCCCGCCCTTCCCCAGGGCTTCCTGGTCACAGCTGGGTCCCACAGCCCCCTATTTCTGAACATCAGGGCCCCAACTCTACAGCCCGCCCTGCTCTTGCCCGGCGTCCATCCTCCAGGGCAGCACGGCTGACAAGGCGGGCGGTGCCCCACTTTACAGCTGAGATAACAGACGGGGAGGGGAAGTGTCCTGTACAGGACACAGGAGGCCAAAACCAGGTGCTGTTTCCACACCCCACCCCGGACAAGGCCGGAGGTGACTCCGAGAAGGGCCCTGCCCTCTGGGAGGATGAGGAACCAGAGCTGGACGAACTGACGGACACAGCCCAGGACATGGCCAGGGGACTGGGGGAGCGGGTGTCTGCCCATCCTTCTGAACCCCAGGCCTCCTCTCTGCCCAGAGGACCCCACCTGCATGGTGGGCGTCCCTGCTAAGCGGAAACTTGTCACCCCCCTCTCCGTGGACACATCTCTCATCACAGTCATTTTAGGGAAGGAAGAGACCGTGGTTTCAAAAAACATGCGCTTGAGCAACGGGACCTTTTTCTTTTCAAAGGAAATTTTCTAGATGAGATCAAAGGGGGAACTGGAGCTTTGTGTGTGACCTCTCCCCTTTCCGGGTAAAAGGAGCGTGTTGGGGGGTGGAGGGGGACACTGTGTGACCCCTGTGCTAACTCCGAGCGCTGAAGCCAGGCCCTTCTCCCGCACCGGCTGCGCTGGGGCTCCCGGAGCACACATGCGTCTGCGGTGTTGCATCTCGGTGATGCGCGTGCTCGGTGGCACTTTATCCGTGGCTGTGCGCCCCGCCCAATCGGACTGTGCCTGGCATGTCCCCGGGAGCTCCATCGACAAGGCTTGGCTACACGCAGGAACAGAAAAACGTGCCACCAGAGCAGCTGTGGGTGGAGACCGCCCCCCTCCTCCCTGGCGCTGGCACCACACCGCAGGGGTCCCCTTAGGTTGGCATAAGCACTTAACGGGTTGTGCCACCCAGGCTCCCTGCTTCCACCCCAATGCCCTTCACACTCGGACCCCAGAGCCGCCATCAAGAGCAGCCCGTGTGGAAAACACACCAGGATGGAAAAGCGCCAGAAGTCCAGACACAAAGGACCCCTGTTCTGAGAGCCTGGTTTCCCGTGGGCATCAGGTGGGTGGGGCCCACCCGGAGCAGTAGCGTCTGCTTCCAGGAGGCCCTGCCTGGGAAGAGCTCGCCACCTGACTGGGAAGCCCTCCCTGATGGCTGGGCTCGAGTCACCTAGGAGATATCCCCCTGTCGTGGAGCAGAAGGCGGCCCGCGTGAGGGAGCTGCGCTTTGAGCACCTACTGAGTTCAGGGGCCTGTCACGACGCAGAGCTGCTGGGTATCACCGAGCCAGCCCGGCCCACAGAGACCCGGTGCCCAACGAACTGAACACACCTCCCGCCCTGCCCTGTCCTCACAACCGTCCCCACGCCGGAGCCCCTGGCCGCAGCCCCGGCGCCCATCCCTCTCCACATGGCCACTGGGACTGGTCTTTCCTGACATATCCTTGGTAGTTCCCTGTCAGAAGCACTGGGAATGAAGAGAGGGAGGAAGAGTGTCTCCTGGAGAAGGAGAGGCTGGAACTGGGGGTGGGGGGAGGAGGAAAGAGGGGGGTATGGGCAGTCCAGTGAGGCAGAGAACAGCTAAGTAGAAAGCCAAGAAACATACAAGTTTCCTCTAGTTCTTCAATGCTTCCTCCCCCACCAGTATCGTGATCCCAGTTCTACCTGACAAACCCACTTAGACCAGAGGATGTACCCTGGTACAGATAGGATCTGGAAACACGGGGAATCCAGGACAGATGATCCCTTTAGGGCCAGTGCTGAGAGTGGAGGGAAGGTGGAGTAGAAAGGGGGAAACCCATTACAAGGATCATGTGTAACCTCCTTCCTGGGGGGTGGACAACAGGGAAGGGGGCGAAGGGAGACAGCGGACAGTATAAGACATGACAAAATAATAATAATTTATAAATGTTCCAGGGTTCATGCGGGAAGGGGGTGGGCAGGAAGAGGAAACATGAGGAGCTGGTACCAAGGGCTCAAGTAGAAAGCAAATGTTTTGAGAATGATGTTGGCAACAGATGTACACATGTGCTTGACACGATGGATGGATGGATGGATTGTGATAAGAGTTGTATGAACACCCCATAAAATAATTCGAAAAGAAGAAGGAAGTCAAACGGGCATGGAAAGCCATTCTTGGTTGAGATAGATGTTTGGAGGAAAGCAGGAAGAGGAGAAAGAACATGTCCTACTAGAAGAATGGCAAGCAGCAGTCTGGTTGGAGCCAAAGTCCACAGGGCAGTTAAAGGAGAGGGGGAGGAGGTCAGTCTTGAGGACTTGAGGCAGAAGAGCGTGCAAAGGCCAGATGGAGAAAGACCTTTGTGCCAAGAGGTCCTTAGGTGTTCACCTGACAGACAGAAGTTTGAAAAACCGACAGCGCCACAGTCAGACCTGGCACGGGTCCCTGGGGAGTTGGTGTGACCCAAGGAGACTCCAGGTGTCAGCAAGGTAGACGTGGAAACCGGGGTTTCACAAGGGCAGTTCTCCCCTGCCGTGTAGGGCCACTGTAGGTCGGAATCAATTCAACGGCACTGAGTCTGGTTTGGATTTACATCCTTATGTTAAAATTATGTCTCTTGTACATGGTGTGGCAGTCATGTGCTTATGTTAATTTCATGTTTGGAAGTGAAGTCTAGCCTGTTAATCTGGAGATAGCCATTGAGTAGCCAATGAGGCCTCTGTGTGGGCATGACTTTCTCCTGAGACATCTGGGAAATCTCAAGATATTTCCCTCATGGAGATGAGAAGCTATCTCCCCAGTTGTTGGGAGTCAGTCTCCGAGACGACGAACTGCGGACAAGACAAGATGGCTGCGTCCAAAGAGCTGGACGGGCCGGAGGAGAAGCCACAAGGCCTTACCCTGATGGAACCAGACCTCTGAAGCCGGAGAAGTCACATGGAGACCCCTGCCAGCGCTGAGTTGCTTCTACCACCACTGGATGCTGTTGATGGGCCCTGAGCCCTGGAAGCGAGGAAGCATGGGGAGACCCCTGCCAGCGCCAGGATTCTGCACCCACTGACCTGTGACTTCAGAAGTCGGAAGGAAGCTTTATGTACTGATCTCGGGCATATGGGTTAATATCAGACTTGTGACTTCAGACTGGACTGGGTTGGGATGTTTTCTCAATGTTCCATTCCTCTTGTATATAAACTGTACCCTTATATCCATATGTGTGTCTATAAATTTGTTTCTCTAGTCTACCCGGACTAACACAAATACTGTGCTCCATTAGATACCTTACTCCACCAAAGGCACCTACACAGGATAGCAGCCCTGCCCCATCCCATAGTCACTCCACCCTCCTGGAGGACAGCCTACTTTTCTAAGAAGTGCCCAAGGCAACCTCACACTTCATTGAATGAATGGCACATGACCCACAATTTAAGTCTGGTCACCCCTAAGGTCCCCTCCAAATCCAGTGACAAATCTGCCCACCACGACCGTTTGATCCCAAGGGTGATGAGCAGAAACTTGCATAGATTTTCCACTTCTTCAGAGGGTTCTGGAGTTGAGTCTGTTTTCCTGGTCAAACCCAAGCGCTGAGTTCTGTGCCCAC
>PVJH01048257.1:0-10898 GCA_004026705.1 Nesogale talazaci | reverse complement strand
AAATGTATACATATCTATACCTATATAATTTTTAATTTCTTCATATTTACTCATTTCTTTTTTCTTTCCTCCTGCCCCACTATCATGTTTACCCATCATTCACCTCTCAGCAATTCCTTTTGGAAACATTTGAATTGATCAAACATGACCAGGAACACTGCACCCTCCTCACCATCAGTTTTAGAACCCTTGTTATTTCCCTGTCCCTGTCATTATTGCTTCACTGCTTACCACCACCACCACTCCACCTCCTCCCCTCCCATTACCCATCCCTCTCAGAACCGTGAGTCCTTTCTCTGTCTCCTTGAGATTGCTTATCCTGTGTATCTTATGTAGATAGACACCAAAAGAGGGGGGGTGGGAAGAAAAAACATACAAATAGTTCTTGTTATCTTACCTGGTATCATCGCTCAGAGTCAATGGTTATCTCTCTATTAAATAACCAGCAGGACCTGGTATAATCCATCAGTCCAATGCCTTTTCTTTCAGGATTCCATATCCTGGGACCTGCTTACCTAAAAGCACTTATACCTTTTTAATTCTGCAGCATTCATGACCAAGAAGTGGTCCTCCCACTAGTCCCCATTGCTCTTCCTATAGTCAAGGATGGAGCGATCTGGCGCCCCCATCCTCACCCTCAGACTTTCAGACTTTCAGCGTCGCCTCCTTGTGAGTACCCCAGCCAGTTGAGATGAGGTGCCAAGCCCTGCCCCTGGACAGAAGTCTACGATCTGGATTCCTCGGGGACATCATGACTTTGCTCCCATTGCTGCTTTGCTGCAATGCCCTCTTGGTTCGCCCCATGTAGGTCGGTCAGACTGGCCTCACTTCTCAAACTGTATTGTCAGTGCTGTTCTCTGTCATCTAGGGAGGGGACATCATGTCTCAATCTGAGCAGTCCTCTCAGCCTGGCTACTGTGCTTTATTGGCATTTTCCCCTTTGCCCATTCTGCTGGTTGAACTTACCTCCCTGTACTACAGGAGAAGGCCAGAGGTTTCATTGACCATCTCCAGATTATCAGGCTAGACTCCACCCCTACACCATTAAACCTCAAATTGACACCAGATTAGGGGACACCCTAGTTTACGAGATGCTCATTGTATCCTATAGTTTTGCTGTCAGGTGCTATCAGGTCTGTTCTAATTAATAGGTTCTGACTCGAAGTGACACGGTGTACAACAGAATGACATTCTACATCACCCTACAACTGTTCTTATGTTTGAGCCCCTTGTTGTAGCCACTGTGCCAGTACATCCCGTCTAAGGCCCGTCTCCTTTAAGCTGCCACTCTACATTACCAAACATGATTTCCTTTTTCACAGACTTGTCTCCATCACATGCCCCAAGTATGCTAGACAAAGTCTTGCCATCCTTCCTTCTAAGAAGCATTTGAACTGTGCTTCCAAGACGTATTTGCTTGTTCTTTTGGCAGTTCATTGTACTTTCAATGTTCTTCATCAGCCTCATAGTTCAACTGCATTGCTTCTTCTTATTCAGTGTGTAATTTTCAGATGTACATGAGGCTACAGAAAAGATCATGGCTTGGGTCAGGCACACCTTAGCCCTCAATGTTATATCCTTGCTTTCCAGCACTTTAAAAAAGGTCTCAGACACTGAGCCCCGGTGGCATAGTGGTTGAGTGCGGGACTGCGGCCCACTGGCTTGGCGGTTCAAATCCAGAGGTAGCTCTCCAGGAGCAAGGTGGGGTAGCTCCCACAACCACCAGAGGGCAGTGATTGCCTCCCCCACCCCCGAAACAAAAAAAATAAAAATAAAAAAGTTCTCATGTAGCAGATTTACCCAACACAATGTGCCCTGTGAGCTCTCGGCTGCCGCTTCCAGGAACATTGACTGTGGACCCACGCAGGACCAAACCTATGACAACTTCCATCTTTTCTCTGTGTATCACTGTGTGGCCTGTTGACCCAGCTGTGAAGATTTTGGTTTTCTTTATTTTGAATTGCTATCCCTACACTATCAAGTGCTTCATGTTCTCACTGTCAGCAGGTGAAGTTGTATCATCAGCATATTGTAGGGTGTTAATAAGCCTCCCTCAAAACTGATGCTGCATTCTTCTGTATATTATCGATAGTCACTGATTGTTTCTTTTACATACAGATTGAAAAATAATGGTGACAGTATACCACCTTAATGTAAACTTTCCTTGATTTTAAACCGTGTAGCATTTCCTTAGTCTGTTCTCAAAACTTCCTCTTGATCTATATATATAAGTTCAACGTGAGTGCAATGAAGTGTTATGAAATTCTGATTCTTCTCAAGGTTATCCATAGTTTGCTATGGGTCCCATTGTGGAATGTCTGGCAGAGTCAGCAAAATACAAATAAACATCTTTCTGGTATTCTCTTCGGATGGATTCAAAATCCATTTAACATCAGCAACAATATTGCTTATTCTACACCCTCTTCTGAGTCTGGCCTAAATTTGCGGTAGCTTCTTGTCAATGCTTTGCTACAACTGCTGTTAAATAATCTTCAGCAAAATTTTACTTGCATGTGATATCACTGACATTGTTCCATTATTTGTACAATCTGTTGGGTCACTTTTCTTTGGAGTGAATACAAATATGAATCTCTTTCAGTTAGTTGGCTCAGTAGATATTTTCCATATTTCTTGGCATAGACAAGTGCTTCCAGTGCTTTATGAGCTTATTGAAACATATCTTTTGATATTCCCATCAATTCATGGGAAATTTCATGGAGTATTTCTGTCTAATGCCTTCAATGCTGCTTGGAATTCTTCTTTCAATATCATTAGTTCTTGATACTACTTCTTGAGATGGTTGAATGTCAAATGGTTCTTTTTGATACAATGACTCTGGGGCTTCTTTCCATCTTCTTTTAATGCATCATTTAATATTTTGCCCATAGAACCTTTCAATATTGCAACTGTACCTTGAATGTTTTCTTGATTTCTTTCAGTTTAAGGTATGCTACTTGTGCTGTTCTTTTTGGGGTTTCTAATTCTAGATCTTTGCACCTTTCACTATAATGCTTTACTTTGTCTTCCTGAGCTGCCCTTTCATTTTTATGTTCTACTCTTTTACTTTATCATCTTTTCCATTTGCCTTAACTACTCTGTGACTAAGATCAAGTTTCATAGTCTCTTCTGGCATCCACTTTGATCTTCTGTCTTTTTAATGATCTTTTGCTTTTTTCATGAATGGTGTTCTTGATGTCCTCCCACAGCTCCTCTGTCATTAGAGTTCAATGTGTCATATATGTTAAGATGTTCTCAAAATTCATATGTGATATACTTAAGGTTGTATTTTAGTTCTTGTGGACTTGTGTTCATTTTCTTGAACTTCAATCTGAACTGCATATGAGCTATTGATTGTCTGTTCTATGGTCTGCCCCTGGCCTCATTTTCGCTGCTGATATGAGCTTTTCCATATTCAAGTCTCACGGATGTGGTCAATTTGATTTTTGTGTATTCCCCTGGGTATGTAATGTATACATCACTTGTATAGTGGTCTTGCAGAATTTTATCATGCAAGTTCCAGCTTTGTTTCTTTCACCATGAACATATTTCCAACTACTAGTCCTTCCTCTTTGCTTCCAAATTTTGCATTCAATTGCCAATAATTATCAATGCTTCTTGATTACATTTTTGATCAATTTTATACTGATGACATTGATAAAAGTCTTCAGTCTCTTCATCTTTACCTTTAGTGGTTGGTGCATAAATTTGAATAATAATAGTACTGACTGGATGTTCATAGATATTATCCTATTACAGATATCTTGTATGAATGAATGTGACACCATTATTTGAATTTGTCATTTTCATCTCACTAATGCACAGATATTGATCTTCATGTTTTCCATTTATTTTTAGACAATTTCCAAATTTTCTAGACTTTACTTTGTACATTCCAAGTTTCAATTATTAATAGATGCTTACAGATAATTCTTTCCCTTTGAAGTCATGCTTCACCAGCAAATTAAGGTCCTGAAGGATTAATCCCAAAGACTTTGTTCCCACTACATGATTATGGTTGGCTCTACTTTGAGAAGGCATATCTTCCTCAGTCATGTGCTGAATGCCTTCCAAGTTGAGGGACTCATTGCCTGGCAAAATATCTTAACAATGTTCTCCTGCTATTCATTAGGTTGTCAATGACTAATTCCTCCAAAGTGGACAGCTTATTTCTTTATAGTCTCTTCTTAGTTTGGAAGCTCTGCAGAAAACTACTCAATTTGAGTCATCATGCTGGCATTTGAAATACCAGTGACATATTAGACACCATAGCACAACAAACTGACAGGTAAGTATTGACTTTCTTACTTATATGCACTAGAGTACAATCTCTGTATATGAACCAGACAGAGAGACTTGATTTGCAGTTCTTCCAAACCTGGGTTACAGTAAGTATGTTGGTCTAGTACAACCATGTATGAAATTGTTTGCATAAAAATGCAAGGGGCTCACAGGATATCAGAGGCAACAAATGTAAAGTGCATCAGCTTGCTTTTCATGTTAGGCAGGGTACCCCTCCATGCCGCAGATAAATCCCTGAATCTCAGTTGCCGTGAAAGGCAGACTTTTAGTGTTATCTTCCAACCTCTTCACACTATTCCTTAACAAGGTTCCTATTATACATAACAATTCTTGATTACCAGGAGCAATGAGTATCTTGTCATCCATGTAGTGGGCCAGAACCATGTCTTTGTAATAGTGAAAAGACCACTGTCCCAGAAGCTGGAATCCCAATGACTATATGAAGATTTGACACAGATATAAAGTAACATAAAAATATACTGCAGAGGCTGAGCCCCGGTGGCATAGGTGGTTGAGTGCAGGACTGCGTCCCACGGGCTTGGCAGTTCAAATCCAGTGGCAGCTCTCAGGAGCAGCGCTGGGTAGCTCCCACAACCACCCGAGGGCAGTGATATATATATATCAGAGTTTAACTCCCAGAATGGAAGAGTGGGTAGTGCAAAGTAAATTGCTAAAAGAAGCAGTCATTTAGCACCTCTAGAAAGTGCATTAAGGGAAGATAGCAAATGAAGAAAGGCTTATTGGGGAAAAAAATCTAAGTTCCAGGAAGAACAGCAAGAGTCTGTAGTATTTTAAGTCAAAGCCTTTGATCAAGAACCAGTAGTCTTCAAGGATTAAGCCTCCAGTGAATCTCCTCTGACCTTAGTCTAGGGACCTGAAGAGCTTTGCTATTAGACAGACTTGATATATTGTAACGTTGATTATGCCAATCTAAATTAGGATAACATGTAATACCTTATCCTTTGAGCTCCCTCTTGACCCATTTAAAGTTGTTTAAGTTTTTCATATATATATATTTTTTTCTTTTTAAAATTCAGACTTTTCTGCATTTTGTAAACTAGTCACTGTTGTTTTCTTTCTATTTGTGTTTTGTATGATTTTCTGTATATGAAATCCAGGATAGATAAATCTACAGAGACAGTAACTGGATGAATAATTGCCTAAAGGCATGGCAGGGGAAGTTGGAGGAGAAATGGAGAATTGACAACAATGAATATAGAAAACACTGTGTGAAATTGATTGTGGCAATAATCACACTATTCTTCTGAATATAATTTCACGATTAAATTATATGTGTAAAGTATATGCCAATAAAACTGTTATATGAAAAAGAACTGGTGGTATTATAGAAAATTATAAATTTCACTAGAGAAACTGCTAAAAAATTAGTGGAAGTTATGGACTATAAATGTTTCAAAATACCAAAGCAGCAACAAAAGCATTCACTTGTCTGTGCTACGAAATTTGGAAGACATTTTCCTGGTCAACTGACTGGAAGAGACCCATACTTATGCCCATTATAAAGAAAGGTGAGGGGCTGAGCCCCAGTGGTTTTAGGTGGTTGAGTGCGGGACTGTAGCCCATGGGCTCAGTGGTTCAAATCCAGCGGCAGCTCTAAGGAGCTGCTCTGGGTAGCTCCCACGACCACCAGAAGGCAGTGATGCCCAAAAATTTTTAAAAAAGAAAGGTGACCCAATACAAGTGAAAACTATCAAATAATATCATTAACATATACAAGTAAAATTGTACTGAAGATAATTCAAACAATATCATTGAGGAAGCTAAAATGTTTTTTAAAGTTTTAAAAACACTGTGCAAGACTTGAATATTGAAAAGTGCAAAATATTGCTAAAATAAACTAAAGGGGATGGCAAGCTTCATAAAAATTAAGTAAATAAATGGAAAGATCTCCTATGTTCTTGGTTCAGAATATTTAATGTTGATAAGATGGCAACACTCTCTATGTTAGTTTACAAATTCAATGTAATCCTTATCAAAACCCAAATAGCCTTTCTGTCAAATGTGGCAAGATGTTCTTAAAATTCATATGGAAATTTAAGGGCCCCAAATAATCCACAACAATCTTGACAGAGAGAATGAACATGGGAAAACTACAAAACTACAAAATGGGAGTGGCACAATTCAAACCAAACTGTTTGGTTCAAAGGAGTATAAATGCTGTTAACCATTTAAAAATATCACCTGGGAAATAATTGCTGTGTATTCACTTGTCAAATGATTAATGAATCAATAAATCAGTCAGTGAATAAATAGATGAACAGAAAATAACAAATGAGGAGATATAGAAATCATTTTACCTACAAGCATAAGTAAAGGGAAAAGAAACCTTGAGAAAATAATGCGAATCTTTATTAAACAAAATATCAAAATGGAAAGCTATCATTTCACAACATATTCTCCATCTAGCTCTATGCCCTTCTGAAGACAAGTGTTTCTAAACCACTAACCTTTCCTCAAAGAATTCCACTTACACTATGTTGAAATAGAAGTTTGGCATGTCTGAGGGACTCAAACTGTGCTTCTTGGAAATATTCTTTGAATTTTGAAGTCTGAAAGGGCAAGGTCAGGAATTTAGGAAATTAGGGAAATCTTTGCTACCCTGGAAGAAGGAGCCAGGATATTGTCATGATGGAAAAAAGCTCCTTGGTACAACTGTCATGGCTTTACTTGCATTAATGTAGTTTTAAATTTTCTTTTTAATTCCTTATACTAAGTCTGCTTAATCATTCTGTGTCCTATATGGAAATCCATCAAGATTTTTAAAAAGAACAAAAGAAAACCCACTGAGAGGAGGCAATCTACTCCTGTGAAGATTTACAATCTCTGAAACTCACATGGGCAATTCTACCCCATCCTATAAGGTCATTGGAATAGCATTGACATGGTGTCAATGACAGTGGTGCCCCAGGTAGATTATCAATAATGTTCTCTAACATATAAAATGACAACAAAATATCTAAGGTGAACCAGAGACATACAAACTACAGATACAGGAATGGATTTGGGGTTTGCACTTAATTCTAGCACCAATGTAAGAACAACTAGTTCTGATGATATAGCCATGTTTGTTACATGAACAATCATGAAGATCTGGATGCTTTTGCAAAAGATGAATAAACTAGATAATGCTGAGCAAGTAATATGAATTGTGTCAGAGGTCTTAAAGGCTTATCTTGAACTCTTATCTTCAAACAAGTAGTCGTCTAAGTGAGGTGTCAACTGAGGTGTCAACTAGCTCCATATGAAAGAAGTGCTCCAGCCTGTTTGATCTAAGGGCTGTAAATAATAAAATTCAAATCTGAAGGAGGGAATAGTATGAGATTTTAAATTTTGAACACCTGGTTTGTAGAACTCCTATGGAAGCCCACATTTCATTTGCAGGATCAACACATGGAGTAAGCCTTGGTGAATCCACTTTGCTTATAGTTGAGGGTTGGAATAACCCAGTTATCAGACAGAGAGAATTGTAAAGCCACTTTGGGTAAACATAGCTAGGTTAAGATGTAATATCAAATCATTTCATCTCCCTTAGGATTCCCTTAAAAGTTGTGTTCATATTTAAAAATGAAGGGGAAATATTCATGAATTAAACCCCTAGTGAATTCCCTCTGATCATAGACCAAGAAGTGAATAACCTTTCTATCTGATTGCATTGGAAAGTGGGTTATGGTAGATGAAGTTAGGTCAAAATTTAACACGTCATTTTATTTCCCAAGGTGAGAGAGGTATGGTAGTTATGTATATAATCTGGCACAAACTTGTGAAGGGGTGGAATCTAACCAGTCATCAGGTCGCAGCTTGATGCTCTCCTTTGGAGGTGCAATCAAGATTACAGATCACTGGAGGCCAGATATATGCTCCATTACACATTCCTGTTGACCAGCAACAGGGAGCTGTGCTGTGCTGCTAAAGTCAGAGCCCAGGAGCTGAAGGAGCCACATGGAGACCCATGCCAGAGTTACGATGCTTCCACCAGCACTAGATCCACAAGACTGGCCTGTGGTCTTTCTGCATTTGGTTTCATTACATGGCTGCATGAGTCTAAAGTGTAATTTATGGACAAGTATTAACATAAGGGGTAATAACAAACATGTGGACTTTATCTGGCCTGGGCTGGGATGTTTTCTTAATGTACAATTGCTCTTGGATATGAAGTTCTCTCTTACTCACATATGAATGCCACTGATTTTGCTTCTCCAGTCAACCCAAACTAACACAAGGTGGGATGCATACATGACACCATAGTGCTTTTGATGCTATAAATCTTAATGAAACCAAACTGCCACATCTTCTTACTTTGGAGAGGGTTTCGGTTAGCAGCTCAGTGCTTACTCTATTATTCCACCAGGGCTCCTGGTATCAAAATTGCCCCTTGGGGGTTAGAGAGTCCCAAAAAACAATGCCTATATCCTTCTGAATGGAACTTTGTGACTTGAATTTTTCTGGCCCAACAGATGCTCTTGGCAATCACTTTTTTAGCTTGAACCTTTTATTGGAAGGCACCCTAATGAAACAAAGACCAGTGTATCACTGAGAGAATTGTCTGCAGCCATCCACTGATCTTAGAAAGGTGTTTAAACATGTTTTATTTGGAAGAACCCCATATATGTCTCAGATCAGGCTCTGGTAGTAGGGTTTATGTTTTTTATTTCTTACTCCCATAGACAGTAGACAATGCAAGGCTTGAACTACTTAGCCAATAATTGGGCTAATATATTATTCACATAAATCAGAAAATAACCAAACGTTTCCTCATTTTGTGCTTCTTAAAAGCAGATCATGCTCCAGGTTCCTTGACAAGAACACTTTCTTCACAAACCAAAATCAAATCCACTGACATCAAGTCCGTTCTTACTCATATCCATCCTAAATCGTTCCCAAGACTGCAAACCTTTCCCAGAGCAGACACCTTCGTCTTTCTCCAAAGGACCAGCTGGTTGGTTTGAAACTCTTACCTTGTGATTAGCAGTTCAGCACCCAACTGATGGCACCACCAGGACTCCTCCCACAGCTCTACGGAAACCAGTTCTTTTCTTGCACACATGCATAACTATTCCTGATCATGAATGGAGTACCATGAAAGAGACTAAAACGGATCTCTGAGACTTGATATCTTTTTTTTTTTTTTTTTAGGGCCTCACTGCCCGGGTGGTGGGAGTAGGAGGCCCAGCCTTTGCCCCTGTGGAGCTGGAATTGAACCTCCATCCCAGTGGGCCGCAGTCCAGCACACAACCACTACGCCACCGGGGCTCAGCCCTTGATATCCTTTTTAATTAATATGATTACACACAGGAATACGAATTAGGTTGATATAAAACTGATGGAAATGCCAATGAGCATAAGTATTGATATGTAATAGGAGTGAATAAAAAAACTAATGAGTCAGAAAAATTCCCAGAGAAGAATATGCAGCGCTATTAAAAAACTGGTTCATGTAAATGAGAGACTGATTACTTTAAGCCACCGTTAAGAAGTTTGGAATGATCCATATAGAGTTATTCCACTTCTCATATTTTTGATAGTTCTTAGAATGCTTTTATATTTAGTTTAAATGATGATTTAATTTTCCAACTAAAATTATGTCCATTTTGATAAATAGACTAAGATCCACGTAAGTTAAAAAATGCCTACACATCCAGTTAAAGCACCAGCAAGCAGAAACAGTATACACAAAAACAAGTTAGGCTGATTTTAGTAAGCCAGATGTTCATAGCTGCTGTAAGCATTCTGAGCGATGTCTATTCACAGCAGCTTAATACCACAAAGAACAATCAAGTGATTCACAAGGCCAGACTTTTAGTTGGTGATAGCCTTAGATGCAAAGCAATCAGTTTGTTTATTGGGAAATAACCAAACTTGAAATACCTAAATTAAAAATTAAAACATGCAAATAGATGCTGGGGAAACAATGACAAAATAACAAATTTGGGAATAAAATTCCACTTGGTATCTTTAAGTGTCCTCAAAACATACTTTCTAAACAGCCACTAGTCTAATTCTTCTACTCATCCTGACTTTTCTTTTCATCATTTCAACCAAGAAATGAAAAGTCTACTTTTGTTAAAGTTATTTTCACTTTCAACCAATATGTGTTTGGGGTAATTAGGGGATTCTTCAATACTCAGTGAAGTTCCAAAGGCTGTTTAAAATGAAATATTAAATCAATGAGCCAATAATCTGACTTTCACTACAATAAACCATTGTAAACAGATTTTATTTACACCAATTGGAATATCTAGCAATGCAATTGATGATAACATGAATTCACAGATCCAGGTTTACATTTGACTCTGTAGTTGTGCTAAGCTGTTGAAATTTAATGTAAAAATGGTTTTACATAATGTTTAAAAATTCTAAATATAAATGTAATCTATTTATGTAGAAAACTCAGCAATTCAGATTTTTTCCCCAAAATTTTTGAAAATAACTGGCATTAACATTTTGGTAGATATTTTTCCAAACATTTATGGACATGCAATTTATAAGCTATTGTATATAAGCTATTTCATGACTTTTTCCAGTACTGAACAGAAATTTATTTTCTATTCTTTTGCTGATTGTAAAAATACATTTGATTT
>PVJH01048256.1:0-10890 GCA_004026705.1 Nesogale talazaci | reverse complement strand
GTATGCATGTAATTAATGATCAAAGAAGCTAAAAATGAAGAGCAAAATAAAGTTCTTAGAACGACGGCAAGAATTAAAGTCAATGAAATAGAAAACAATAGAAAAGGAAACTTCTCACGACAACTACCCACGTAAACTCAAAATGCCGCTCTAGTGTACCTTCGATAAAGAAAGTGACTTTGGGCCCATCACTTCTTGTGAGTTCTTGATCTGGGGGAGTGTGTCAGGTGTCACCTCATTGTTTAAACTTTCCACTGTTTGCAGAACTGACAGGGCTCCTAGAAAAACTGAAAGTTAGCCTTTGTGGGCATATAAACTCACAATCGTCGTCTTTTCTGTTGAAGGACTCCATATTGTGACGTGTAAGGCATTATGAACATTCCCACTTCGCTTATCCTCACAGGCGGCTTTTGCGCACCGGGCTTCTGAGGAGGTTCATGTATTTGTTTTGCAGAGGCAGCCTCCTTGCAACAGGGGAGACTCTTGTCCCTCCCTCTTCTCCGCCCTCTGGAGTGGCTTCCCACGTCCTCCTATTCGGACCCCTGGGACAAGGTGAGCGTGGCCCCTAGGCGCCCCGTTTCTAACTGTGACCGACTCCATTCCACCCTATAGGGCAGGGTGGAACTGGCCCCGTGGGTCTTCGCGATGGTGTAACTGTTTGGGGGAGCAGAAGGCGGCCCGGCGGGTGGTTCTGAACTGCGGACCTTCCGCATGGCAGCCCAATGGTAACCACGAAGCCACCAGAGCTCCTTTTTCTAACGTTGGTGACCATTAGTGAGCGCTGCAATCTTCTGGCTGTCGAGGGAAAGGAGGAAGGGCTTTTTCGGAGAGTTTGCAAACCTTCGAGCCAAGCAGCAACCTGTAGCGCCCCCCCCCCCCCCCGGAAGGAGGATGCTAGCAGCGGTTCGCGCCTGCTCCCGCCAGACCCCCGTCAGCCAGGTGCTTGCTGCCTCCACCCCCAGGCGCGGCCCGCAAGCCGGTCTCTCGGAAGCCGCGCGCGCCCCGCGCCGGGTCCCGGGTCAGAACCGGGCCGGGAGCTCCGCAGGCCGCTTCTCACTAGCAGGGCCTTCGGCGCATCGGCACCGCGGGAGCGTCCCGCCCTGGGCGCCAGGGCCCGGTGTCCCATCCAGGGCGCCGCCCGGCCTGCCGCCCCGTCCGCTCGAGCCGCCTCTCTGGAATGTGACGACATCCCGCCCACGGCCTGCCCGAGCCGCGGGACCCTCCCGCCAGGGGGGCGCGGCGCGCAGGAAGGCAAAAGCCCGACCCCACACCCGCGGCCATCGCGGGGCCTGGCGACCCCGTGGGGCGGGGCAGGCTTCCCCCGTTTCCTAGGCTGCGGGCCCGCCGCGCCGACGCGAAAAGGCTCGTCCCGCTCCAGCCCGAGCGGCGGGTGGCTGAGAACTGCAGACCTGGGACAGGGTTCGCAGTCCAACGCTTAGCCCCCGGCGCCACCAGGGCCCCTCAAAAGGAAAAGGGGGGGGGGTCCGAGGTCAGTCACAGGCGCGCTCCCGCGCCCCGGCCGGATGGAGAGGGAGCGTGCACGCCGCCGGGGGGCAGCACCGGCGGGCCGGGAGCGCGCGGCTCGTAAGCCCGGCTCTTCCGTGACGGGGAGCTGTCGCAGCCAATAGCAGAGCACGTCGCCGCCCCCGCCCGGCGGCCGTTGAGAGGCGGGTCCTCGCCCCGGCTGCGGATCGCAGAGGCGGTTCTTCCGCTCCGCGTGTCCCGCCCACTTTCCTTACACCTGCCTGAAGCGCCGCCTTCCAGCCCCGGGCCTAGGATTAAGCCCCACCTCCTTCCCCCTCCGGGGAGCCCCACCCGCGCAAGTGGACTGGAGGGTGTAGCGGGGAAAGGGGCGCCTTCCTTTCAGTCCCTCTTGCAAGGGCGAGTGTTTGTGGAAGTGGTTCTGGGGAGGACGACCCATAAAGACTAAGACTTCGCGGGAAAGGTTAGCGTAAGATGTTTTCAGCCCGCTGAGGTGTGGCTTGGGGCCCATCGGTGGTGTTGATGTCGGTTCATAAAAGATCGATATATCCCATGAATCAACCCAAACCCACCCCCGTCGAGTCGATTCTGGCTCATTCACCGTTCATAGGGCAGCATAGAATCGCGCTCCAGGGTCTCCAGCGCTCTCCCCAGGACTCCTGATCATTTTACTTCTGTTGAGTTCATTCTGCGACTTTCCTTCTTGGCAGCGGGGAAGAGGGGGGCGGGGCGTGTCCATGAGCATGCTAATCACAGAGGTCCACCCTGGATCCCCCCCAAGGATTGTGTTTTTGTTTATTTAAAAGTGAGAGGAGGGGCTGAGCCCCGTGGTGGTTGAGGGCGGGACGGCGGCCCACAGGGTTGGCGGTTCAAATCCAGCAGCAGCTCTCCAGGAGCAAGACTGGGCCTCCTACTCCCATCAGAGGGCAGTGATGCCCCCCCCCCAAAAAAAGTGAGAGGACAAGTTCATCCCCAAGTGATTCTGCTGCAAACCGTTGACCTAGCCTGAAAATGACGTGGCTGTGTTTTCCAAATTCACTTCATAACCCCACTCTCTGAGCTGTGACTTTAAAAAAAAATAATGATTGCCATTTTCCTGGAAGTTGAGAGGTAAACTGAGGCATAAAGAGATGGACAAAGATAACTGAAAGAATAAAGGGAGAGCAGAAAAAGAAGTAGTTTTATTAGGGGTGGACTCCAGGGTCGTACCCCCATGGAACCGCCGACGTTGTACGTGTGATCTAGGGTTTTTAAAGGACAGTGAAGGGGGGGTTTGTGACCCAGGGTGTCATTTCTCAGCTCTGGCAGGCAGGCTGACCGGTAGTCAGATAGTCAAGCCTTGTTCCAGGCATCGTTCTTTATTCGCCTCATTTCAGGAGGACAGCTGCTGACCTCTGGGGCTGTGCAGGGAACCAGGCCCCTGACCTGCTTCAGCTGAGTTCCGTCAGAAGTCTCGGGCCACTGGATGATGGACCCCCTCCTTAAACGCTTCTTCTTTTCAAAGGACACGTAGTGACATTAGCAACGGCCTGAAAAGCCTTTTGTACTCACAAGCCATCTTAAGAACCGACCAGAGGGGATCTCCCTCCTCATTCCCGGTGCGGACGCATGAGTCATTTGCAGACCTTGCTGCTTGACAGCCTCTTGGGAACGAAGCACGTGGACAGTGCAGCCCTCATCAAACTCCAGGAGCGGAAGCTGTGCGTGGCATCCCCCGGATTCAGTGTAAGAAAGCGCAAGCCTGGCCAGGAGTGTTTGAAGGGAACCTTTCCAGCACAGAGCCCCGTAGTTGATGTGTGAGGCTCATTGGCCACGTCGTTTCTATCACAACGACACACCTCTGCAGATGTGATACACAATATGTAAAAGAATGGTGCTGGTTTTGTGTATAGATGCTCAGTTTTGGAGTTCACACAGTTTCAAAAGATATTCTTTCTGTTTTTGTTTTTTTTCTTTTAGCCTCTTAAAGATGTGAAAATTGGGCTGAGCCCCAGTGGCATAGTGGTTGTGCGCGGGACTGCGGCCCACTGGGATGGAGGTTCAATTCCAGCAATGGGGCTGGGCCTCCTACTCCCACCACCGGAGAGCAGTGATGCCCCCCCCCAAAAAAAAAAGTGAAAATCATCCCTAGCTTCATGCTCGACAGAAGGAGACAGTGGACCAAATGTGGTCTGTTTGGTCATAGTGTACTGATGCTAGTCTAACTCATAAGTTTAAGGCACACTAGTCTAACTCTTTAACCTCTGCAGGTCATGCCCAGCGATGTTCAAATGCTTGTGAATGGATTCGCCAAGAACCCTTTACTAACCCGAAGAGAAGGGTTATATTTCAAGGAAATTGATTACAAATGTGTCCGATCGGATGATTATTCTCTTTATGCTAAAAATGTGAGTAGGCAGGGTTTGAAGAGAACTGGATAAGAATCTTAAGAAGTTGACTCTCATTTTCTTTCTTTTTTAAAAATAAATCATTTTATTAGTGACTGGTACAACACTTATCAACATCTATCCATCCGTTGTGTCAAGCACATTTGTACATATGTTGCCATCATCATTTTCAAAGCATTTTCTTGAGTCCTTGGTATCAGCTCCTGATTTTTCCATTCCTTCCCTCCTCCCACCCTTCCTCATGAATCCTTGATAATTATGTTATTATTGTTTTTTCATGCCTTGCACTGTCTGATGCCTTTACCCCCTTGTCTGTTGTCCATCCCCCTGTGAGGGGATTATAGGTAGGTCATTGTGATTGGTTTCCCCCTTCCTCCCCCCACCTTTCCCTTACCTTCCTGTTATGGCTACTCTCAATATTGGTCCTGAGGAGTTTCTCTGTGCTTTATTCCCTGTGTTTCCAGCTCATCTGTGTATGTACCCATGTACATGCTGTGGTCTAGCCAGATTTGTAAGGCAGAATTAGAATCATGATAGTGGAGGGGGGAACATTAAAGAACCAGAGGAGGGGCTGAGCCCCGGTGGCATAGTGGTTGAGCACGGGACTGTGACCCACTGGCTTGGCGGTTCAAATCCAGCAGCAGCTCTCCAGAGGGCAGTGATGTCCCCCCAGAAAAATTTAAAAAAATAAAGAACCAGAGGAAAGCTGTATGTTTCATTGGTGCTATACTGCACCCTGTCTGGCCCATCTTCTCCCTACCACCTTTCTGTAAGGGGATGTCCATTGCCTCCAGATTGGCCTTGGGCTTCCTCTCCACACTCCCCCTCATCCCAGTGATATGGTCTTTGTTCTGGGTCTTTATGCCTCATACCTGATGCTATCGACACCTCATGATCACACAGGCTGGTGTGTTGACTCTGGTTTTCTTTGCCCTCCTGAGAATTCGCTTGCTGCCGTTGAGTCAATTCCAACTCCTATTGACCCAGTAGGTCAGGGTAGATCTGCCCCTGTAGATTTCTGAGCCAGTGACATCGTTACAGGAACAGAAAACCTCATGGAGGGGCTGGTGGGTCCAGACCAGCAAGCTGCCCTGAAGGCAGCCCAATGCCTACCAAAGGGCCTGTGCCCTCCTGATACAATGGATAAAGGAGATAAAGGTCGTTCATTGCTGCCTCTAAGCAGTGTCTGAGAGAGCAGTCTCATCCCAGAAGGGCCTCTGTGAAAGTACTTTTAGAGAACCTGGTTTGGGGCAGTGTTCATTCTAGACCAGTGGTTTTCAACCTTCCTACTGCCACAACCCTTCAATGCAGTTCCTCGTGGTGTGGTGACCCCTCCCCCAGCCATAACATTATGTTTGTTGCTATTTCATAACTGTAATTTTTCTACTGTCACGAATCGGGTGACCCCTGTGAAAGGGGTAGTCAGCCCCCAAAGGGGTCCCAACCCACAAGATGAAAACTGCTGTTCTAGACTCTCAACTGCCTACACTGGCTTTTATAGCTCTAGTACATCCTTCATGCACTACAGCTTTCTCCTTTAGAACTGTGCTCAAAATCTCTCATGTTTCCCCATTGCTGCAAAAGAACTTAAAAGGGGCAAGATTCACTTGTGTCGACCACCCTATATGTATGAAAGGCGTCCAAATGGGTAGGCAGTGTGTTACTGCTCACCACAAGTTCTGCAGTTTGAGCCCAGCAGCTGCTCCATGGGAGAAAGATAAGACTGACTGTTACCCTCAAGACGAACCGCCTCAGAAATGCTGGGGGTCAGTTCTACGCTGTGCCAAAGGGTGCCTCTGAACCTGTGTGGACCCGATGGCTGTGGAGTCGGCGTGTGGCTTGGGCATTCTTCATCCACATCCGAAAGGAAGCAGCCTCACTTTCTAGATGAGCAAAGCAAAGTTTAACAAGGTCACACGATCCTTCCATTGTCACCCAGACCAAGTCCACAGCCATCGGCCATCGAGTTAGCTCCTACTCACAGCGGCTTCTCGATGGACGTCTGGGGCTGCCAGTCTTTCTGGGAACACACAGCCTTATCTTTCTCCCAAGGCCATGGGTGGTAGGTGGATTTGAACCGCCAACCCTGCAGTTAACAGTGGGATACTTGCCATAGGAGAAGGAGGTTCTGGAATGACTGCATTCCCAAGTGGGTTATCTTTCCATTGCTCACTTGGACCCCCTCTCAGGGTGTGTTGGCATGGAGATGGGGAATCCAATGTGATGTTAGGACAATAGTTTGAAACTCTTTGAGCAAAGGCAACTTGATTAGTGGAAAGGAGTGGAGAGGCAGACATGAGTACATGAATACTTGGAAGTCAAGAAGTGGACAAAACTAGACTATCACTTCTGGTCCTGTGAGGGGGACCAAGAGGAGGGCCTTCTGTTTCCATTTTTGTGCAGGAGAACACCGGGGTGGTGATCGTGAAGACCCATCTGTACCTTCTGGTGGCAACTTACACTGAGGGCATGTATCCTAGTGTCTGTGTGGAAGCCACAGAGAAGCTAGGTAAGTTGTATTAGTTTCCTCAGGCTGCTGTAACAAAACATCACAAACTGGGATCTAAGAAGCTTTTTTTTTTTTTTTTTGGCATCACTGCTCTCCGGTGGTGGGAGTAGGAGGCCCAGCCCCACTGCTGGAATTGAACCTCCGTCCCAGTGGGCCGCAGTCCCGCGCACAACCACTACGCCACCGGGGCTCTGCCTAAGAGGCTTTTTATAAACACACACACACACACACACACACACACGTGGATTCCAGAATCAGGGTGCTGGCAGTGCTGTGCTTTCTCGAGCTTGATAATGAATAGGCAATTAATTCGTGTTTGATGAAAAAATTACCTCAGGCTAGCAGAGTCAGGGGAAGTTCCAGGGAGCTGACTCTTAAAGCATTGAGAACCCAAGGACCATCACAGAAACAAAATATATTCATAGTAACGTGTATCTTTACAGACTTAGCAGCTTCCATAACTTGGTCCCTGGAGGGGTCTGTTGTACACCAGGCTGCACAGTTGCCAGTAAGTATTCTGGAAGCAAACAGGAGAGAAGGAGAAGGCACAGTTTAGGAAATACAATCAATGACCACCAACCCAGAAAAGACAGGCTATTACAACTCCCTAGAACCCTGTCCATGGAGCCCTGGTGGTGGCGTGGGTTCTGAGTGGGCTGCTGATTGCAAGGCTAGCAGTTCAAAACCATCCGTTGTCTCATGGAAAAAAGATGAGGTTTTCTAACCCTGAAAGTTACCACCTCAGAACCCACAGGGCAGTTCTACCTTGTCCTGTAGAGTCACCGAGTCAGAGTCTTCTCCATGGCAGAGAGTGTGAGTGGTTGCTGAGAAGCCTTTCCGGGCAGCTAATAGGATTTGTTGGAAGTTTGGTTTCAATGAAGGTGAAGCCTGTGCAGGAAGCAAAGCAAACAAGTAGGTCCAGAAATGACACTAAAGAGAGGGTGGGGCTGAGCCCTGGTGGCGTAAGTGATTGAGTGCGGAACTGCAGCCCCCGGACTTGGCGGTTCAAATCCAGCGGCGGCTGGGTAGTGCCCACGACCACCAGAGGCAGTGATGCCCACAAAAAAAAAAAAGACTAAATGCACAAAAGAGAGGGTGTTAGTCTGGGTAGACTAGAGAAACAAATCCAGAGACACTCGTGCATAAGAAAGAGTTTATAAAAAGAATAATTGTATAGTAAGAAAACATCCCAGCCCAGTCCATAAGTCTGATCTTAGCATATATGTCCATGCCAGTCTGTAAATTCCTCTTCACAACACATGCAATAATGATCACAGAATGCAGGAAGATCACAGGCCAGTGGGTGAAAAGTCTTGTGGATCCAGTGGTGGTGGAAGCATCTCAGCGCTGGCATGGGTCTCCCCGTTATTCCTTCAGCTCCAAGACTCTGGCTCTATCAGTGTAGCTCCATGTAGTTTGTCAACAGGAATGTCTTGCAGGGAGAAGAAGCAGAGAGACAGTGTATCTGGACTCCAGTGACCTCATTTATCTCCAGATGAGGTCATCAAGCTGTGACCTGATTCACAGACTAAACTCCATCCCTTCCCTCTTAATAGCCACAAGTTGACACTACCTACTGTAACTACCGCAGATGGTCAGTGAAGTTGTTCAAAGGAACAGATTGTCGAGTCAGATGAGTCCCAGGACTGAGTGCTTAAGTCACCTATGGAGACAAGGCTTGTGAGGACCAAAGAGTGCAGATGTGGGCCAGAGAAAATGGCTGACCCCTATAACCAAGGAAGAGTTGGGGCTGGCACAGAAGGTGAAGCTTCTTGCTTAGGGACGTGATGGTTTGCTAATTAGATACACCTAACGTCATGCTCTGAAAAGAGGCAGACTGTCTTAGAAGTGGTTGGATGCTCATGAGGGTTAAACAAGGCCCACACAGGACTCAGCTATTTATCCCATTACTTCTATTCCCTTCATTTTCTTTTAAATACATTTTTCTATTAAAAATAAGATATAATTATTATAGAAAATGTGCCGAGGGCTGAGCCCCGGTGGCATAGTGGCTGTGCGCGGGACTGCGGCCCACTGGGATGGAGGTTCAATTCCGGCTCCCAGGAGCAAAAGGCTGGGCCTCCTACTCCCACCACCAGAGGGCAGTGATGCCTAAAAAAAAAAAAATAAAAATAAAAAAAAAAAAGAAAATGTGCCGACTATTTAACTTATTATGAAAGGCTCTAGGAGTCATGATGGTTTATTAGAGAAAACTTTAAAACAATGAGTAGGGAGAAAATGCTCTGTTGCTTCCCTCACACGAAATAGCCAGGTTTGTTTTGTTTTGTTTTTTGGGGGGGGGGGCATCACTGGTGGTGGGAGTAGGAGGCCCAGCCTTGCTGCTAGATTTGAACCTCCAACCCAGTGGGCCACAGTCCCGTGCACAACCACTGCGCCACCGGGGCTCAGCCCCACCAGGTTTGTTTTCAAATCTGTCTTCATCTTAGTGAACCACGTGTATTGGTAAAATGGTAACCACTTTAATTCTCAGACCTAAGTGTAAAACTCAAAGTAAGTATATGGACAACCGTTTTCCTCATAAGCTTTTATAGTGACTTATTTTGAGTAATGTTGAATGATGAGAGGACCATGAGTATTTTCCATGTCTTATGATGTCTCTATAGAATGAATCTGGAGACTAGAAACCAACCACGTTTCCTAGTTGCTTTGTTATAAAAGTTGCCCCGTGTCTCACTGAATCATTGTCCTAAAGCTACAGAGAGCTCAGGAGCAAAGGCTGGGCCTCCTACTCCCACCACCTGAGGGCAGTGATGCCTAAAAAAAAAAAAAAAAAAAAAAAGATACAGAGAGCTAAAGATAAAAGGAAATCGATGGGTTTCTCAGTGTTGGGTATTACCGTTCTCATGAGAACCTCAACCAGGACTGCATTTCTAAACTGACTTGGAAACGCAATTCCTTTTATAGAATTTGCTTTGCAGCTCGCCTGTCAGGAGTCCACTTGTTTTGTCACTGAGTTGGTGACTGCTGTCAAATTGGTCCCAGTTCCTGGAGGAAGCACTGCCTGGATGCTGCCCATCCTGCAGTCCTTGCCAATCAGACACACTGTTCCCCTGGGAGCCAGGCTCTTCAGGAGAGGATCAGCTGAAATCTGGTCAGCATGAGAGTAACACGCAGTCATCCCCCACCCACCTCCCTTGACTCAAGTGGTTGCTGTGCACCAGGGACACTTGCCAGGAGCCAAATGCCACCCCTGAGGAAATCGAGAGGTCTCCCTTTCTCCTGTCACTTAATACGGCCCTGTTCTTCCAGAATGAGGTGCCCGGGGGGACACTGGGATGAAGCGATGGGGGCTGCCAATGGAAAGCCAGCCGTTCAAACCCACCAGCTGCTCCAGGCAGGCCATATAAAGACTTACAGCCTCAGAAACCCTCGAGCGCACTTCTACTCTGTCCTGTAGGGTCCCCAGGAATCAGAACCCAGCAGACAGCAGTGGCTAATGGCCAGGGGTGCCCGCCAGAGTTTCCATGGGTGATAGGGTCATTGAAGGACTGCCCGTTAAATAATACAAAACACGATTTAAGGAAAGGATTAGTGTGGATGAATAAGCCTTAGTTTTCAACATTATGATGACGAATAGCTTCTTGGAAATGAAGCACCGTAACCAGATTGACATCTAGGTCGCAGAACGCCCCAGAAAAGGAGCAGTGTTTTGTCTCCTTCCCTAACCCTCCCTCCCCCCACAGGCCATTCCCTTTGCCCTATGTATCCCTTTGCCTTTTCTTTGCCCGCAGAGCCTGAAGGGTCCACAAAGCCTCTGTGGTGGCACTGATCACTGTAAAATGCACAATCGATGCTTGAAGGGCCTGCACAACCGATGCTTGAAGGGCCTGTGTTTTGAGGAAGTGTCTAGTCATTCTCCTCTCCCTCAGATCTAGCCCAGAGCCTAACACACACTCAATTCTGTTGTAGACTAGGAAATAAATGAATGAAAGAAATGTAAATAATAGAAGAATGGATCATAATGCTAAATTGCTCTCTTTTTCCCCCCCAGGAGACTATTTAAGAAAAAAAGGAAGCTAAGTCCTTAGACAACTTTGAGAGAAAGAAGGTCTTTAGTATTTAAATAATAATAATAACAAGCCTAAATAAATAATGACTCTATCTTTCCTTTTCTTTGTGGAGGAACTTTAAATTCAGTACGCCAAATAAAGCTAAGTCGGGGAAAGAAATAAAAATCCACAGTAAAAGTTTTAAAAAGCTAACATGGCCTGGGATAGGGCGGATCTGAGAGAATCACTCTGTGTAACTGAAGTGACTCAAGGAGGTGTCGCCTCGTTGACCTTTCAACTCAAAAGGACGTGTTTCATTTCCAAGGTGTGGCTCTTGAAGCAGAAGTTCATAGGACAAACTAACATGTCTTCCAACAAGCTGAGATCCAGGAGGCGTCATCATCCTTGGCTTCTGACTTGATTTTACTTGTCAAGGAGCCTCCCCCTCCCCCCCCACCCCCCACCCCCCCATTGGCAGCCTCTCTCCCCTGATTTGATGAGC
>PVJH01048255.1:0-10934 GCA_004026705.1 Nesogale talazaci | reverse complement strand
AGCACCCCGATGGTGCCCCTCTGGGTCCATAACACTCTGTCTGGGAAGCCAGGGCCCTGAAGCTCCTGTGGTAGGGGTCCCTGTGGGAGAGGTGAGGGATCCCAATGGAGGGAGGAGGTCTTGTGCTGTGGAGAACGGGAATCTGGACAGAGGGAGGGGTCCGTCTCTCACTGGGGAACAGCTTGCTCTGCCAGGAGAACGGTGGGCAGTGAGAGCAGTGCCCTGGACTGCTGGGAGCTGGAGAGAGGCGGTGTGACCGGGGGCCTGGATGAAGTGAGTACAGCCGACTCTTGGTCCAGCAAGTAGTGCTACTACCCCTAGTTGGCCCTCTCCCTGCACCCGCCTCACCAGATTCAACAGACAAGACCATCTTCTTCCAGACGCCGTACTGCAGGGAGCCCAGATACTTGCAGACGTCAATGAGCAAGCCGGGCTGGACAGGCTCTGGCTCCATGCTGCAGAAGAGTCTGGGGCAGGAGAGATGGGCATGGTGGGCTAGGCCTACCTGGATCCTGGGCCTAACTGGGGTCCAATGAAAACAGGGATCATTCCTAAACTTCCCTTTCCCAAGCCTGGATTGAGCCCTGCTGGAAGATGAACCAGGAGGAAAGCGGGCTGTGACGCCCACTCGGGATTCAGGTTGAGGAGCTGCCCTGCCTCAGGTGGGGGTAGAGCTAAGAGGAAGTTCTCAGATAGAACCTTAACGGGCATCTGGTCCAAGGGTCCCAGTTGTTGCCTGAACCCTAGCGAGCTGTCCTCAAGGCTTTGCATGAACACCCCCAAGGACTCATCCTGTCCAGAGGACGCCTGCCTATTGCTGGACAGTCCTGACAGGTCATTCGTCCCCGAGGTCCTGCAATGGCCCTCAGTGGCCAGTGTGGTGCACTGACACCACACGAGTCTGAACAAGAAGCCTGAGTCTGTCGGTGGAGAGCACTTCCTTCCTGTGTTGGAAGGAGACCCTGTACCCTCAGGAGACCGCTGGCTTCTCCCACCAGAATAGGAAGGCCTTGAAAGACGATCTCTCGGTGAGTGCTGGTCCCCACCACTCCTCAGCTTGCTTCCTAACTGACTGGCCCGCAGAGCCACCAGACATGGTCTCTGATAGTTGTGCCTGCTCTTCGAGATCCCTCCATCAGCCTGGGCAACTTACCGTCGTTTACGGCTCTTGTGCTTCTGAAAGAGAGAAAACCCACAGAGGTACAAACACAGACACACAGACACACAGAAAAAGACAATTACACTTCTGAATGGAAAAGAAATCTCAGTTCAGCGACTGGAAGATTTGATATGGTTTCGATGGCAATACTGTCCAAGTTCATCTGTCGATTCCGTGCAACCCTTGTAAATATCCTGAGGTCTTGGCACAAATTGACATGCCAACTCTCAAATTTACCCAGATAGCTAAGGAGTCCGAAAGAGCCAAAACGCTCTTGGGAAAGAACACAGTCGGAGGATTCACACTTTCCATTTTCAAAACAGACCAAAGCAATAGTAACCAAGGTAGCGTGGTGCTGACTTAAGTTCAGAAACATAGCTTAGGGCTAAAGGACAGAAAGGCTAGAAATAAACCTTCCGTTTGACTGTCAGCTGATTTTTCACAAGGTGCCACGACAACTGGGTGCCCACATGCAATAGAATGCAGTCGGATCCTTTTCCCCCCCGGGTTAAAAACAAGCAAAGGGTTCGGAAGTTCTCCCAAGAAATGCGAGTGGCCAGAGGTGTGGGCAAGATGACCAACATCAACAGCCAGCAAGGAAATGCAAATGAACGGCTCAGTGAGATGCCTCTAAACTAAAGTGACCAGATTTTAAGCGGGAAACCATTGACGGGGAGTGTGTGTGTGTGTGTGTGTGTGTGTGTGTGTGTGTGTGTGTGTGTATGTAAGGGGGGAGGTAAATTTGGTCTGTACGGAGTGACAAAAATTTTCATAGAATGCAAAAATAGTATTGTAATATATTTATTTTAATTTTAAAACACCGCAGGATGTTGTTAAATTGTTAAAAAGCAGGAGGTCTGGTCACTTTACCCTAAAGCCACCACCAAGGAGCAGCAAGCTTCATCTTTGTCAGGAGGAGCAGGGGGCGGATTCAAACTGTTGACACCCTGATTAGCAGCTCAGCACATGACCCACGATGCCACCAGGGCCCCCTGAGATGTCATGGAAACCACTGCTATCAAGTGCCTCCTGACTCACAGGGCTTCGGAAGTTGTACATCTTTTAAAAGAGCAGACAACTCCCTTGGAGAAGCTGTGGTTTGAATCGCTGGCCTTGTGGTCAGGAACCCAATGCCTACCCACAGCTCCAGAGATGCTAGGGGTGATTGCAGTTTAAAAGAGAGATCATAAAAAGTGCTGATACGAATGTAGAGAAATCAGAACCCCATACATGAGAGGTGGGAACGAAGACAAGGACAGCCACTTTGGGAAAGTCAGCTGTTCCTCAAAAAGTTGAACATGCAGTTGTCATATGACCCACTGTGAGGTTTTTTGCCTAAAAGAAATTCACACGTGTTCAAATATTCATAGTGGCTTTATCCACAGTAGCCAAGAAATGGAAACAACCATCAACCAAATATCCATCGACTAATAAATGGGTAAACAGGAGTGAGTATCCATTCGCTGGACTATTATTGAACACAAACCAAGTCCTGGTGATGACCCACGCTACAGACGGGGTGAGCCAGTGGAAGCCGTCAGTCACACAAGTGCGGCACTGCACGCTTCGTTTCTAAGAAGGATCCAGAACAGGCAGATCATAAAGGCAGAGCAGACACCGGTGGCTTGCGGAGGGGCGAGGTGGGAGTGGGACCGAATGGTGCACCGCTTCTCTTTGGGGTGATGACGTGTCGTGAATGTGAACGTGGTGGTGGCTGTTCAACTCTGTGGATGTACTTAAGGATGTACCAACCATCCTTCAACTGCATGCTTCAAATGCTATACATGGAGATAGCTCAACGAACAGGTTGGAATGTCATGGCTTGCCATTTGATCTCTCACGTCACCCATTTGACAATGGTTTCAGTTAAGAAAAAAACACCCACAGTCAAGGGGAAGTGCACAGGGATTATTAAGTCATCAGTGCACCCATCTGACCGTGGAGCAGGTGAACAGCCGCGACCATGCAGTGTGCCTTGGAAAGGAGATTATTACAGATACGGTGAGAAAGAAATTTAACACCTTTCCATTTATCTCTCCTTTGACTTATTTCAAATATGTTCTGGTTTGTAACATTGAGATTTTTGTTTCATTTTCTTACTGTTGGTTTTTTCTCAGTTTTTGTTTGTTCGGTATGGCTTCCTACATATGAAATCCAGGACAGGTAAATTTCTAGAGAGAGTTATCGGTCTGATGGTTTCTGGGAGATATGGCAGGAGAGGGTCAGTGGAAATGGGGAGCTAATAGTGAGGAGCAGAAGAAGGGAGAATATGTCCTAAAGTGGATTGTGGTGACGATTGTACAACTCCCCTCGATGCGACCCAACTAATGAACTGTAAGAGAGGTGACTTACAAGCCAATACAACTGCTAAGATGTATCATCCATAAATCATATTTAAAATTAACTGAGTAGTCTTAAGACTCCCATATGGAGTGACAATAGAAGGCAAAAAGGGAGAAGGTGGTGCAGGATGAAGAAGAGAAAGATGAAGGGACTCTCCAGGAACACGGCCCGATTACAATCTCAGTGCCTCCTTACAACGCTCAGTTCCTCGCCTGTAAGCCAGCCAGGGTCCAGTGAGAGACCAGACGACTGGACCGGCTGGTTCTGGAACACCAGCCCAGAGCCCCTGGAGCCAGGACAACGACTTCTTACCATGAGGAAAGACACATCGTCTTCCTTCATCTCCCCCTGCAGCCGCTCAATCTCGCATGCCAGTGCCTCGGTCTCTTCGGAGAGCTGCTTCATCTTTTCCTCCGCCAGAAGCTGCTTCTGCCTTGCCTCCTCAGCCATGGCGTCCAGCATGGCTTGCTCTTCCACTCTCAGGAACTCTCGAAGCTTATCAAACTCCTGCCGGATTCGACCTTCCAGCCAGACCGCCTCTACCTGTGGCAGAGAGCCGAGAGAAGGGAAGAGGACCCCAAGTCACAGGTCAGAGAGGAGGCTCAGCAGGCACCTCGCGCAGGTTTGGTGCACGGGAATTCCGCATGGCTCAGGAGATCGACGTGGAACAACGGCGAGTTGCTGCTGCTGCTGCTAGACGCTGTCCAGCCAATTCTGACTCACTGCAGCCTGGAACACTGTCCAGTCCCGCACAGTCCCCTCACCACTGCACTTCCACCAGCTGTAGATGGCTGTCTTATGAGCACAAGTGTGTGTGTTTACATTAAAGTGGGAAATTCTAACGGATGATGACATTTTGATAAGTTAAAAAATAAAAATCACTGCCGACAGATAACAACTGCAGCTCTGTAACTGCTCGTAGTACAATGTCCTGGATGTAAAACAGCCAAAAGGTAAATGTTGAATGAAAGAAACTGTTACAAATAATAATGATTTTTTTTTTTCAAAATGATTTGTCTTCCAACCTCAGGTCTTTGAATGTGTCAGATCTGGAGGCTGACACTAAGAGTAAGAAGTATTTGTTTTTTTTTAAAAAAAATCAAGAATAATGGGCTGAGCCCTGGTGGCGTAGCGGTTGTGCGCAGGACTGCGGCCCACTGGGATGGAGGTTCAATTCCAGCAGCGGCTCCACAGGAGCAAAGGCTGCTGGGCCTCCTACTCCCACCACCAGAGGGCAGTGATGCCAAAAAAAAAACCCCAAACAAATCAACAATAACATGCATACTCCTCATCACAAGAACAAAAAGGAGAGATCCACTTTAACGATGCCACGAATGTACTCAGAGAAAGCAGAAAGATACTTATTTCAGGTCAGGAAGACTTAGTAGAATATGAAGCTGGGCGGAGGAGCGCCAAAGACAGAAAGGAACACCCACAGCGGTAGAGACCGACATAGACAAAATAGTTCTCATTCTCCTTGACAAAACCAAATATACAAATAAAATCATGACCACTCTTGGAAAAACGACTCAAGACTTACATGCCCTAGCAATGGCGTCTCAGGAATCACAGGCAGGGCTGAGAATTCTGTATCTATGTTTGTGACTCTCACAGTACGATGACAGATGATCCCTGGAAAACATGAGCAGGACCCCACCACCCTCTAAAAAAGGTAAAGTGATTCTCTGAAAAAATAATTGACAAACTGGGGAAAAAAATCTGTAACACAATAAACATTTTTGAATCTATAAAATACACAACTCCCCCGTTGTGAGGCATGAGTAAAACTGGTAAGACCGCAGTCCTTTTTCTTTGAATCAGCCATGTTCAACGGTAATCAACATGGTTAAAGTGGGTTATATATTTATCATTTATGCTACAACTGTTTCCCAAGAATTCAAACAAGAAGGTGGGATGTTACCTATTGCGGCCCTGCCAGCTTTCTTGGCTCTTGTAAAAGCAAACTGTAAGGTTCTTTTTATGCACTCATTGTGCTTTATAAATGGCCTTTTCGTGGCTTGTCACGTATATAAAGAGTCACATAACAATTGTAATCTGTGATTAATAGTGAAATTAGTAAAATGCTACATTGAGCACCCGCTAAACAGCTTGGTTGACTGGATGCTCCTTCAGCTAGGTTCCTAAATTGATCAGCTTATTCACTTGGAGTGGTTCCTAATTAGGCTGGATTGTTAATATTTGAGAGAGCATCAAGAGGAAAGAAAAAAAAAAAACCTGAGAGTAAAGGAAGGTGGATTGTCATCCCCAGAAAAAAGCCACTGCCTCCTACCCTGGGGGTATGATCATCACACTTGCTAATCCGCAACAGAAAGCAACTGACAACAGTCGGGGCTGGTGAGCTGTCAGGCGGGTAAATATGAAGTCAAAGGCTCAGAACGTGTAATATGGGAGGGTCAACCCGGGGGGTGGCTTTGACCACAATGGAAACTCAAGAACAGGGCAAGGCAGGAAAGGCAGCATGTGCAAAGCAAACCTGAACCCCTGCCCTGCTGGCACCGCCAGTCCCCGTGCAGGTGAACCACTCACACGTTCACCTTCTCATCTGGCGGGCTAACTGCCCTCAAGAGGATAGTATTCACAAGAGGGGGAGCCTGACTTTTTACTCAACAGCAACAGGGAGCAAAGTCTTTAGTGCGTCGTGTTGCTGTTGCCGGCTGCCCTCAGGCCAGCCCCTCAAGGTGTGGCCACCCCACATACACATCTGTGGACCGCTGTGATCCACAGGGTTTTATTAAGCAGATTGCCAGGCCTTTCTTCCTAGTCTGATTAGTCTGAAAGCTTCTAAAAAATCCCTTCAGTGTCATAGCAATGCATAAATCTCCACTGACTGACAGGGCGCAGCTGCAGGGGAGGTGCAGTGGCCAGGCACTGAACCTGGGACTCCTGTACAGAAAGTGAGAATTCTATCAGCTGACCCTCTCCCCCCCCACTGTCCTCCAATAAAAAGCTTATAATTCTACCCAAGATTGGAAGTGCAAACAGATCCCCTAACATGAACAGGGTAATTAGTTCCCAGCGATACGCAAGGCAAGTTGGTCACATGGCTTCAGGAAATTCTGTAAGTAAAACGTCAGGTGAAGCTGTCCACATCTGGGCAGTTACATAACGTTGTGCCAAACTGAAGTGTACAGGTGGAATCTAACCTATCAGTCAGGTCACAGCAGAGACCTGTGCCAGCCTCGTGATGCCTTTACTGTCACTGGATCCTCAAGACTGCTCATGCACCGCCTGTGGTCTCCCTGCACTCTGCACCATTGCACATGGCTGTGTGCGTCGGACGAGGGATTTATGGACTTCTATCAGACTTATGGCCTTGATCTGGTCGGAGCAGGGATGTTTTCCTGATGATATTTAACTACTTCTTTTTAAAAAAGGTTCTCTCTTACACACGAGTGTTCCTGAACTTGGTTGCCTAAGTCAGCGCAGCTTAACCAATGTCTCTGACCACTACTGGAAAAGCAACCCAACACACGCATTCTACGTGTGAGAAGTGACGCGACACCAAGGGGTTGGCAGGCAATGAATTGACACAAAATGGGTGTGACTTGTTCACTGGAAAACAGAGGAGAAAGCTCCACCCTAATTCACGGGGGTGGGGGGAAAAGGACATTCTAGCGATGGCAGGTGAGTGATCCTATCTTGTGAGTGAAACTTCAGTACATGTTTACATGCTATCCAATACCGTGGCAAACGACCCACTGAGAAAGTGATGGCGACCGCTTTCAAATCAGCTTCCTGGTTTCCATTCGAGAGTGCACTGTGCCGAGCTCAGCTGTGCTGCAAACGGACCCTCGATGCCTGGGGGTAATCTCTCATAAGACAGAGTGGGGCTCTCTACTCTGGTCAAGAGTCGCAGTCTCACAGGGGCAGTTCTATGCAATCCTAGAGGCTTGCTGAGTCAGAAGAGACTCCCTGGCCAAGAGGATGTTGGTTTGGGTGATGCTAACAAGGCAGGACAAGTGGAGGGTGCATCTTGAGTCACTCTCTTCTGAGGTACAGAGAAGAAACAAATGAGCTGGGCAAAGGTAGGCGGGATGTCCTGGGAAGCCAGGATGGGCCTGGAGCACAACCTCACAGAGAGCAGGACCTTCCTCCACAGCCGGCAGCGGGACGGCCAGGGAGCCTGGGTGGCCAAGTGTGTTACATGGTAGTGGGTTACACGTTGGGCTGCTAGCTGCAAGGTCGGGAGCTCAAAACTACCAGCTGTGCCGAGGGAGGAGAATGAGGCTTTCTGTGCCTGCAAAGACACCACAAGGGTAGTTCTGTCCTGGCTCCTACGGTCACTGTGAGGCAGGACCAACTGAATGGCAGTGAGGGTTTTTAACAGAGCTTGTTCCCTGAATTTAGACTTCTGGCCTCCTAAACTGTGAGAAAATAGATCTCTGTCGTGAGAAAATGAATTTGCTTGTTTGATATGACAAAATAGTGGTAATTTGTAAATTATTATGGGTTCATGGGGGAGGGGTTGTGGGGAAGGAGGGAAAATATGGGGAGCTGATACTACGGGCCTAAATAGAAGGACGATGTTTCGAGAATGATGATAGCAACAAATGTGGTCTGCATACAATTGACGTATGTACTGATCATAAGAGTTATGAGTCCCCAATAAAATGATTTAATAACAAAATTAAAAAACAAAACAAACCCCAAACACCTCAAATTCACCATCAAGCAGATTCTGACTCATGACAGCCTGACAACACAGGGTAGGGCTGCCCACATGGGTTACAGGAGTGAAACCCTCGTCTTTCTTCAGAGGAGACACTGGCAGTTCTGAACTGCTCACCTTGAGGGCTGCAGCCCAACTCAATTCGCATCCACTAGACTACCAGGGCTGCAGGGGTTCTACCAGCGCTAAATAATGACCGGTCATAAGGCATCAGAAACGTTTAGAGAAGAATGCCCTCAAGACTATACTTTCAGGGATCATTTCTATAGTTGGTTACTAGAGAAGAATGCCCTCTGCTGTTCACTACATGCACATTACCTCACCTGAACCCTGAAAAGATCCTGCTGTTGGTACTGGGGGCCTCAGAGGAGGGAGGATGTTTTCAGAGTGATGATGGCAACAAGTGTGCAAATGTGGCCTGCATACAATTGATGTATGTATGGATTGTGATGGGAGTTGTATGAGCCCCCAATAAAATGATTTGTAAAAAAAAAGGAGGGGGAAAGAAGAGCTTATACCCATGGCTCAAGTAGACGATACCTGGAAATGAAGATGGCAACATGTGTACAAATATGCTTGATACAATTGATGTATTGAATGTTCTAAGAGCTGTAAGAGCCCCCAATAAAATTATTGAAAAAAATAAAAAGATCACTGGGTCTGTCTACTGAGACCCTACAAAGAGAGAACTGCCTTCTCGTTATGGATGAGATTAATCTGGAAGAGGGGTCTGAGGGATTTGCCAGGGCTTGAAAACCAGTGAGCTTGGAGGCTTCAGCCCGGTCTTCCGACATGTTGCAATCCCTCTCTTGCTCTGCCCACCAGCTCTGGGGCTATTAATTCTTCAGCCAGCTTCAGTGAGGCTCTTCTTAAGCCTAATCCTCTTCCATGGACACATGAGGACTGTGGGCCCACCCAACAGCCCCCGTCAGATGTGTCGCTCTATGGCTGTGACAGCCAGTGGAGCAGTAGTTCCTAGAAGTCATAGCCTCCGCGAGGAATAAATCAGAGCCAGACAACTAGTCAGACTCCTGGGGGCTGGGCCCGGGATGGAGAGGGTACCCAGGTACAACAATGGAAGAGGGAACAGAGGGGACTCAGTCCTTCAATCACCAGACTTCCAGAGTCTGGGAATCCTGAGCACTGTGCTGGGTACATCCTCACACAGAGGTAGGCAGTAAAATAAATGAAGAAACTGCAGTGAGGAGGGAAGATCAGGAGGGAAAGAGAGGCTTAACTTGGACTGGGGGGTCCAAAGAAACCTTTCCAGGGAGACACGGAAGCTGGGACTGTATGGACCCCAAGTGTTTGAAGATCTGGGGAGAAGTCTTGAAGGGGCTCAGCAGAGAGATGGTCAGAGAAGGTTAGAGAGAAAGACAGGGCCCAGGGGGTTGGCCCTGAGGCTAGGGAGTCTCGATTTTCTCTTTCATGTGACTGGACGCCATCGGGTGGTTTTCAGCTGAGGCAACATCAATCCACTGTGGGTGGACTGCAGAATACCTGGGGACACATGGAGCCCGGGTAGGGGTCTACATAAGCCTCAAGGCAGGAGGCCGTTGAGACCTGGAGAGGGATGACAGCCCCAGAGATGGGCAGCACTGGACAGACAGGACTTTAAAGATTAGAGGGGCAGACTGCAGACAGCCTGGAGGTAGAGAATCAGAAAATGAGGACTCACAGGCCATTAGTGCAGCTTAAAAAAAAAGGTAGGTGGGGAAGGATGGCTGGTATGTGCTAAAAGCTACTCTTCACCCAGAATGCAGAGGCCTCTGGGGCTTTGTAAGCTGTTCCTCTGGCTGCAGGGATGGGCATGTCCCGGTCTCCCAGAGGGACCAAGGCAGAACAGACACAGACGGCTTCCACAGCAGATTCTGCATCAGCGGTCACCTGTGAGGAGGCGGGGGTGACTCAGCCACACCTTGCCTCTCCCCTACTTCCCTGGGTGTTCCAGCCTCCCCACTTGGCCTGTGCCCCCACTCACCTGGTTGTGCTTGGTGATGGCCTCGTAGGAGCGCCGCATGGCCCAGAATGCCTTGGATTTCTCCCGTAGCATCTGCTCCATGTTCCTGCACTTGGCCTACGGGGAGCAGCCAGACAGAAGCAGGACAGCAAGTTAGGGCAGGAGACCAGGCCCTGGGGAGAGCCACCCTACATAGACACTGAGTGCCATCTCGTCCTCAGTCCGATCCCAACCACGCTGGCTGAGCCTGGAACTGCAGGGCACCCCTAAGAGTGACAGCATCTGCCTTAGAATCCAAAGCTTAGAGCATCAAAGGTCCTGCCATCCAGCCCAGCCCCTTGGTTTCACAGCTGGACTGGTGGGGAGATGGGGATAGTCACATACAGCACCGAAGGGGAATAGCCTGTTGGGCCCAAGGCAGGTCCAGGATGGACTGTGGAGCCCTGAGCTCGGAGTGGGATTATGAACTCAATGTGCCCACACACTCCTGGCTCTGCTTTCTGCAGGACACTAGACTGCAGTCGCTGAGGACCAGGCCTGATGGCAGGGGATTCCGCCATTTCCCCCAGGCCCATTGCCATCTAGTCAGCGCTGACTCACGGCAATGCTACTGGACAGAGGACGATGGCCTCATCCGGTTTCCCAGAAGTAGAATGCCACCTTCCTCTTCCCCAGAGCTGGGGTGCTGGGTCCAAACTGCCAGTCTTCTGGTTAGCAGCTGGGAGCTTTAGCCACTGCCCCATCAGGGCTCCTTCTCTGCGCACAGCAGCCAGGAACTCAAA
>PVJH01048254.1:0-10892 GCA_004026705.1 Nesogale talazaci | reverse complement strand
TAGAGGAAAGTTTTATGTTTCATTGCTACCTCACTGGCCTTTGACTTGCCCATCTCTCCCCTGTGACTCCCCTGTAAGGGGGTGTCCAATTGCCCACAAGTGGGCTTTGGGTCCCCACCCTACTCTCCCCCTCATTCTTACTGATTTAATCCTTGTTCTTTGATGATCATTTTTAAAAATCACTTGCAAAGCATTTACTCATTTTACAATGTCTGTTTTGTCCTTTCATTATCCATTAGAAAGTCTACAAAAAACTCCCTGCCACCAAGATGACTCCCGTTCCTACCGAGCAGAGAGGAAAAAGTAGAACTGACCTCACGGGTCTCCAGGGCTGTAGGTCTTTCCAGGAGCAGACAGCAGCAGCTTTCTCATTTGGAGCAGCTCCAAATCGGGCCTTGGACTTAGCAATCTAAGGCGTCACACACTAGGCCACCAGGATTCCTTTGGAAAAGTTTCAGGACCATATTGAGGGCTGTTGGTAAATGTCTTTTGGAAGCTTGACTACTTGTGAAATAACTATAATCATGCCCCATGTAGTCATAGAAAGTACCTACTAGAACTAAAATTAATTATGAGTTTCAGGTACTTGAAACAAAATATAAAATATGTAGATCAAATTCTACAAAAGGGCCATTTCTGGCGTGCTCTTTTTTTCTTTTGGTGTGTCATAAAATGAACTCTTTCCAATGTGTGGTAACAACAAGGCTGTGTATGGCCTGATGAATAAGCCCAGGAATCTAGTCTTCTGAACTGTGTTCGATGTGGATTTTCTGAACACCAGATTGGTGAGTTTCAAGATGCCGGGTTCAAATCCACTGGTGCTCTGTGGAAGGGAGATGAGGCTCTCTGCTCCTGTGAAACCTTACACAGAGTCGCTAGGAGTTGGGGTTGACTTGATAACAGTGAATTTTGACTTTTTTTTTTTAATTTCAAATAGCACAAAAAGTTGGCGGGAAAAATGAAATGAAAAGATTGTAGAATTTTCCGATGACCTTTGTGAAGCCCTCTTGTATGTTGTAAAGTGCCAGATTGAAAGGAAGAATTTTCTTTATAGAAAAAGACGATACTCAACAGTGTACAAAACAATTGAGGACAGGTTGGCATGCACAGTCCTTCATACATTTATAAATGGGTCCTACTCCTTCCAAATTCACTGTCAAGTCAATTCTGACTTATAGCCATTCCGACGGGCAGAGTAGAACTGCCTTTGTGAGTTTCTGAGGTTTTCAAGCTTTACAGGAGCAGCGAGCCTCGTTTTTCTCCCGCAGAGCTATTAGTGGGTTCAAACTGTTGACCTTATGGTTAACGGTCCATGATGCCACCAGGGCCCTTTCCTCAGAAAGGAGTCGCAAACCATTTACAAATGTATGCATTTGTTTCAGCATACAGCATGAAATTCTGTGTCTTCTTACATTTTATGTAATCTTTAACTGAAGAATGCCATTTTCCAATTTCAATTTGAAAGATTGCTCATGATTCCACAAATGTCTTGAAAATTTATGACAAGGGCCGTGGATGTGTTTGGTATGCTGACAAGGGGGCCTGAAATCACTATCAAAGGAGACACTTGGGATGCCAAGTGGAAACATACAATTCATGCCCATATTTACAGCTTTCTGGCAGGGCATTTGGCTCCTATGCTTCCTACATGGACCAGAGTAGACTATCTGGACGGCAGTGAGGGATGAAAGTTAACCCTGATGTGTGAGCCTAATGGTGAGGCTTGTCCATGGAACACAGAACCCTGTTGGGGAGTACCGTGTCCTTGAAATGAGTCAGATGTAAGATACGACCATGCTTGGGCGCTAAAGCAAACCCAACATGTTTCATACAAATGACAAAGATAAGAAGTTTGCTGAAGCATGGAACTTGGATACAGGAGCTGTGTGTGCAGCTGCTGTAAACCGAGGTGATTATAACACTTGGAAAAGGCTGTGGCGGTACAGCATCGTGCTGGTTGCCAGCTTTGAAAAGATACCAAGCTGTTCTTCAGAGAAGCTCTGAGGATGCCAATCATGGCCTAGGAGTAAAAAGCCAAACCAAACTCACTGCCATTGAGGGGATGCTGACTGCCAGCAACCCTGTAGGACATGGAAGAACGTGGTCCTGTGAGTTTCTGAGACTGTTCCCTCTTGGGGGGAGTAGAAAGCTGGGGCTGAGTGACCAGCGGTTTTGAACTGCTGATCCTGGGGAGTAAAGTCCATTGCAAAATCTCCATGTGAGAGCACCCTTTCTCTCTCTTTTTAAAAATCAATTTATTGGGTTTGAGCCCTGGTGGCGTAAGTGGTTGAGTGCGGGACTGCGGCCCGCAGGCTTGGCGGTTCAAATCCAGCGGCGGCTCTCAGGAGCAGCACTGGGTAGCGCCCACGACCACCGGAGAGGCAGTGATGCCCCGCCCCCCCAAAAATCATTTTAATGGAGGCTTATGCAATGCTGATCATCATCCATATACACATCTATTGTGTCAAGCACATTTGTACATTTGTTGTCATCATCATTTTCAAGACATTTGCTTTCTACTGGGACCCTTGGTATCAGCTCCTCATTTCCCCCCTCCCTCCCCGCTCCCCACTTCCTCACAAACCCTTGATAATTTATAAATTACTGCTCTTTTGTCATGTCTGACATTGTCTGATGTCACCCTTCACCCACTTTTTCTGTTGTCTGTCCCTCAGGGAAGGTGTTATATGTAGATCCTTGTGATCAGTTCCCTCTTTCCACCCCACGTTCCCTCCACCCTCCTAGTATCACCATTCGTCCTGAAGGGATCATCTGTCCTGGATTCCCTGTGTCTCCAGTTCCTGTCTGTTCCAGAGTACATTCTCTGGTCTAGCCAGATTGCAAGGCAGAATTGGGATTATGACAGTGGGTGGGGAGCCGGGGGAAGGAAGCATTTAAGAACCAGTGGAAAGTTGTATGCTTCATCATTGCTGCCCTGCACCCTGACTGACTTCTGTAAGGGGATGTCCAGTTGTTTACAGGTGGGCTTTGGCCCTTCACTCTGCACTTCTCCACTCATTCACATTACAGTATTTTTGCTCTGGGTTCTTGATGCCTGATATTGTATCCCATCGACACCTGTGATCACAAAGGCTAGCGTGCTTCTTCCATGTGGACTTTGTTGCCTCTCAGCTAGATGACCGCTTATTTATCTTCAAGCCTTTAAGACTCCAGATGCTATATCTTTTGATAGCCATGTACCATGAGCTTTCTTCACCACATTGGCTTATGCACCCACTTTGTCTTCAGTGATTGTGTCAGGAAGAAGACACACTCTCTTAAGTGAAAGGCGCAAGCCACAACAAATAAAAGCAAAAATAAAAGTTGCTGCTGTGGGAGTGCACAAGACTTTTTGTAAGCAAATGAGTTCTAAGTGCTTGAACCCAAAGTGGAAAAAAGGCATTTTATTAAGCTTGTTTACCGGGAGAAAGCACCTCCCAGCCAAGTGCCTTCTCCTTAGAACGGAATTCCTTATGGTTCTCTCTGAGCTCTCACTTCATGTTTCCCACCTCTGCAGAAGTCAGCCTTTGTGAACACCATGAAAGCCACCGATGCTCTCCATTCAAGTACAACATTTACAAATTTTTAAAAATTTGCTATGTTGTTGTTATGTGTCGATGAGTCAGTTCCACCTTCAAGTCATCCTGTGTACAATAGAATGAAATGAGTTCGGCTCGGCCACCCCCTCACACGTGGTGTTACCTCTGGAGTCGTTCCTGGAGCTCCTGAGCCCATCTACCTTCTGCAAAGTCCTTTTCTTTTTCGTGGACGCTGGGACTGGCCTCTCTTGATAATATGTCCTAAATACAAAGTCCTTGAGACTCATATCCTCTTCTTTCCTTTGAAGGGGAATTCTGGTTGCACTTCTTTCAAGACAGATATAGGGGTTCTTGTAGCAGGACATGGCATATTGGCATTCTTTGTCCAATCCTGTAATTCAAAGACATCAGTTTTCCTTTGGTCTTCTTCATTTAAGGTTCCCCTTTCACATGCATATGAGGTGATTGAAAAATACCACCAATCAAGTCAGGCACAGCTTAATCCTCAAGGATTAAGCAAGGATTATCATCTTTGCTTTTCAACATCTTCAAGAAATCTTGTGCAGCAGATTTTCCCACTGCAAAAGAGTCATTTTATTCTGTGACTGCTGCTGCTGGGTGTTGGTTGCAGATCCAAGCAACTTGAAATTCTTGATAACTTCAATAATTAATACCTTTAATTTCTCTAATATCTCATTAACTTAAATATAAAGGACTGGAAATACAGGGCAAATATACATGAGACTTTGTTCTGCCTTGTAGTTGTGAAATTGCTGTAAAACTGAATTGCTCCAGAAAGAGCTGGCTCTAAAACTTGTGCACTATTTGAGAGGATTACTGCATCAGTAAGACTTCCTGGTGATGATAATTAGAATAGCACTAAGTTCTTAGTGTTATCATGAACGATAGGAATGTATTTGTTTGCTTACTGTCTCAGGGGCACTATGCTGGGCACTGGGAATAAAAAATAATGTGGAAGTCTCTGCCCTTAATCAGTTGTAGGCTACAAACACATTCAATGAAGAAGAGATGACTTCTGCAACAATTGATGTTGACAGAATTGGATCTCCATTTGCAAGAGAATGAAACAAGACTCCTACCTCACACCATGTACAAAACGGAACTAGAGATAGATTAAGGACCTAAACGTAAGACCTAGAATTACAAAGATCATCAAAGAAGAAATAAGGAAAAATTTAAGGGTCCTAATACATTACCAAGCACAGTGAAAATCACCCGTGCAACAGAAGGCAAAATGGAGAACTGGGATCTCCTAAAAATACAACATTTATGAGCATTGAACGACTTCAACAAAATGGTAAAAAGAGAAGCCTGAGACTGTGAAAAAAATGGGGGCAATGATACATTGGACAAAGGGTTATTCTTTAAAATCTATAGAAAATATCGGTGCCTTAATAAGAAAAAGACAATCCAATTTTAAAAGTCACAGAAGATCAGAGTATGTAATTCAACAGAGATGACATCCAGGTGTCAAACAAACAGATGAAGAAATGGTTGGGATCACTAGCCACATGAGACAGGCAAATTCAATCAGCGATGAGAAATCGCCTCACGGTAGCACTGATGGCAAAGTTCAAGAACAAAACAGAATGTGACAAATGCTGGAAAGAATGTGAAGAGGTTAGAAGCCACATACACTGCTGGTGGTATTGCAAAACTGCACAATTACTGAGGAAAGAGGTATGGCGCTTCCTGCAGCAATGCTGCCTAGAACCATAGAGCCCAGCAATCCCTCTACTCAGTATATATCCTAAAGAAAAAAGAGGCAAAGCATGAACAGAGACATGCACACTCATTTTTATCTCAACACTATTCACAATAGCAAAAAAGATGGAAACAGCTCAAATGTCCGTTGGTGGAGGAATGGATAAACACTGATACATACACACAATGGAATATTTTGCATCCCTAAAGAATAATGATGAAACTGTCAAGCATCTCATGACATACACAAATGTGAAAGATATTGTTCTGAACAAAGTTAGGCAATCCCATAAAGAAAAACATTGAGGCCACTATTATAAAAGAAGAATTCAGGAAAAGTGATCTTCATATGAAAAGAAGCAGGACAGAGTATGATATGAAAAAGTAATAAAAATGTGTAAATTATTAAGGGTTCATAGGAGAGGGGGGTGGGGTAGAAGGGGAAATATGGGGAGCTGATACTGGGGGCTTAAGTGGAGGGAGGATGTTTCGGGGTGATGATGGCCACAGGTGTTCAAATGTGGTATGCATACAATTGATGTATGTGTTGATTGTGATGTGAGTTGTATGAGCCCCCTATAAAATGATTTTAAAAAAGAAAAAAGAAAAGAAGCAGACCATGATGATGACAGGAAAGGTAGAATAAGGAGAAGAGAGAAAAAGGACAGGAGGGGAGAAAATAAAGAGATAAAATTTATTTTAAATAGACATGTAGGGCTGAGCCCTGGTGGCATAGTGGTTGTGTGCAGGACTGTGACCCACAGGATTGACGGTTCAAGTCCAGTAGCAGCTCTCCAGGAGCAAAGCTGGGTTTCCTACTCCCACCAGGGCAATGATGCCACAAAAAAAAAAAAAAATATATATATATATATATATGACACATAGGTAGTAATACTAAAAGTATAGGTAGGTACATAGATAAACAAATAGAAAAAAATGTAAAAGAAAGCATCCACTTGGAGATGACACCCATCTCTTCTGCCCACATTTCCCTGTTTGAAGCAAGTCACTTGATCACATTCAATTTAAGAAAAAAAAAATCCCATAGATAGAGGAATAATAAATAGAAAGCAAATAAATTAATTAAAAACCTCAAGTGATAATTAGGTAAACAACCTACTAGACATGTTAACTTGAATTCTCAAAGTTTATATGTGTATATAAAATCAAGAGTAGGCTAATCGAGAGTGCCAGCTCCATGGCAGAAAGGAGAGAGAATACGTCAGATGAATTAATTGTATATGTCAACAGTTCCAGCAGCCTTGGTGCTAGAGTTAAGCATCCAGGTGCTGATGACGAGGCTGGCAGTTTGAGTATACCAGTCACTCTACAGCAGAAAGATGTGCGGTCTGCCTCCTTCAAGATTTTGACTTAGAAAGCCTATGGATCAGCATGGCTCTATCTTCGGGGTCAGAATGAGTCAGAATGGAAGGCAGTGAGTAGTGGTGATGGTGGCAGTTGAAAGGTGAGAGGCAGAGTAAGCCTTCAAGGATGGCTGATGGAAAGCCTATTGCCATTGATACGAGAGTCTGGGGTTTCTGAGACCATAAATCTTTATGGGAGCAGAAAGTCCCCTCTTTTTCCCACAGAGAGACTGGTGAAGGGGTAGAACTCATGTTGAAATTTCACCACTAAGTCAGTATGGTTTACCTATTCATTCTATAAATACCCCATGCTAGAAGCTCGTGCCAGAAGTTTAGCGTGCCATGCCTGTCCTCTTTCATAGATCGTTATCAAATAAAGATGACGAATTGTATAAAGGACTATTGTCCAAGACTGTGAACCATACATCTAGAGAACTGACCTTGTCTGAGGTAGACCAGGAAGGCTGTCTTGAGGAAACGACATTGGACTTGTGATCTGTGTAGGCTGGGAGATGATTAACTAGGTAAAGAGTTGGCAAGAGGAGTGATTCAGGTCGAGATATCAGCACATACAAAGGCTTTGTGGCGAGAGGCAGCGTGTCCTGTTTGAGAAACAGCAAAGAAGAACAGTGTGGGTGGAGGACACAGAGAGAGGGACATGATTGCAAGGTGGTTCTGGAGTGGTGAGCAAGGTCAGAAGTCCCAGGAAGAGGTTTCCATAAGAGAAGATGCCCTTAGATTGGCTTTTAGAAAACTGTCGTGGCAGGTTGGGGGAAACTTGGTAGAAATGTTAGACTAAATACAGGGAGTCGAGTTGGAAGGTGATTCTAGGAGTGCGGAGAAGATAGCTCGTAGGGCTTGGGCAAGGACAAGGGCGATAAAGATGTGTGGACAAAGCTTCTTGTCAAATGACTAAGCAGGTGAGGGATCAAATGTAAGACAAATCAAACCCAAACCACATGGTCAGATTGTACAATCTTCTTAGTATGATTTGAAACTATAGAATTGTGTAGTCAAAAAGCTATTAAACACACACACACACACACACACACACACACACACACACACACCCCGCATTGCTGTGGAGTCCATTCTGACTCACAGCGACCCCATAGGACAGGAGTAGAACTGCCCTTGTGGATTGTTAAGGCTGTAAGTCTGGAGCAGAGAGACTCATCTTCCTTCTTTGGAGCAGCTCATGAGTTTGTACGCCTGCCTTTGTTTTATAGCCCAACCTGTACCCCTTCCCCCCCCCACACACCCCCTCCATGGCACTAGGGCTCCTTATTCTAGACAAAGACTTGTTTAAAGTCATGATCTGAGCTTAAAAGCAAGAGGTAAGACAAAGGGCTAGGAGAGACAGTTGTATTTGGCCCTAGAGAGCTCAGTAATTGTTTCTTTTCTTTTTTTAAAAACCAAGATACTAAACTAGCCTTTCTATTGGTTCCCATCTCCAACCTGAAGAGGGAGAGTTCCCAACCTTCCCTGCACATTGTAATCATCTGGCAAGTTAAACTGAAATAATGCCTTAATGAGGCCCAAGAGCTTTCAAATTAATTGGCCTTGGGTGTGGTCTGAGCATTGGGGTTTGAAGATCTCCCCAGGTGGTTTGAATGTGCAACCGTGGTTAAGAATCACTGCCATGGGGCATGGGGGGAGGGGGTAACAGAACTCTGAACAACAGGGGTCTGAACTGTCCTTTTTAGCAGATTTTGGGTAGGTGGGGTGGGAGGTGGGGACCTAGTGCTTATTGAAGTGAGCTCCAGTTTTGTGAGCCTGAACTTAAAACACCGAATGATGCTCCTCACCTCCAGATGAACTGTTGGGTTCTCCAGCGGAGGGGTGAGGGATGAGGGGGGTGAAAGAGGGGCTCTCAGATTCTAGAGAGAAGAATTGCTTACACAGATACAATAAGCGTCACATGGTATTTTAAACAGACATAGGACTTGAGGACAGTGACATAAACAAGCAAGAAAAAAAGAGACCCACGTATTATTGGTTCCGAATCGCTCAATCTCATGTTGTTCAAGGGGGAACCGTCTAACAAAAACTGAGATGTGCCTGGGGTGACATGAGCTGTTTTGAAATTGTGATGTGGCGAGACTTTGATCTGGGAGAGGAGGTAGCTTAGCCCTCTTGTGGGAGGCTGAATGGAACTTTGGAGCTTTCTTCTGACGTCTCCCTCCAACACTGCTTGGGATGAACAATGCTTGGCCTTATACCTTGTGTGACTCAGAGTTCAGCCAAAAAAATAACAACAAACAACCTGTGGACTCAATTCTGACTCAAGGCGCCCTCACGTGTTACAGATTTGAGTGGAAAACCTTAGGGTTTTCTTGCCACCCCAGAGTGGCACAAACAGTTAAATGTCCAACTAGTAGCCAAGGAAGAAGGTTGGTGGTTCAAACCCACCCACTTGCGCTTTGAAATGGGCTTATAGACTGCTTTTGAAAGGTCATGATCCTGAAACCAAAGGAACTCCCCTGGTCTGCACACAAAGGGTCACTGTCGAGTCTGGGGCAATTTAATCACTATGAAATAACAATAACAAAACAGTCTGCCAGCCTTTTCTTCTTTAAAACTCCCTGGTGGGTTTGAAGCAGCAACCTTTAAGGAAGCAACTGACCCTAAACTGCTTGCACCAGTCAGACACCTATTCAGAGGCCAAGGATCCTAAGAAATGTGCAATCATGGCAGTACCGACGTCCTGAACCTTGGAGAAACTGAGAAAAACATGGGGTGAATTATAGTTTCTCTTGTCAAGTCACCTTCCTTCCCACATTTTTGTGTCCTTGTTGCTGAGGGTTGGCACTGCCAATTTGTAGCAGTCTTGTAGGACAGAGTGGCACTGCCCCATGGGTGTTTCCTAGACTTGAACCTTTATAGGCCTTTGCTCCTGGAGTCCCTCTGGTGGGTTTGAACCCCTGACCTGTTAGTCAGCAGCCAAGAACTTAATCATTGCTCTCAACAGCCTTCCTTACAAATCTCCAGAGGTTGTTCTGTATAATTTTTGGAGTCTCTCTTAATGAAGCATCTCTCAAGACTGACAAGCAGCGTGGGAGGAAGAATGATGAGCTTCAGTGTTCTGGTGTCTCCCCCAGAAAACTCTCCACCCCATGTCCCATTCACTCCACCCCAGGTTCCAGCTTGGAGGCTAATTAGGACGGAGTCTGGCCTTTCCCCAAACACAGGGCCTGATAAAATAGCATATACCCTCAGGGGAAAATGAGCTCACAGCCCAAAGAACAGGTCTTCTGAGTAGCTCAACTATTTCAAAAGAAAAACAAATACTGGATTACATATTCCATCAGAAGCACAACTGTTGAGGCCATATCTAAATAATTTAAAATTAGCCTAATAAATATTCCACAAGAGATAAGGAAAGGGAAATACTAGTACTCTGAAATAAGAACAGGAAAGTAACAATGAAGAATCAATCTAGCAGCAGAAACAGTGGGTAAGAAAAATCCAATAGTAGAAATCAAGACTTTAAAAGAGACAGGGGGTGGTGGAAGAATGAATACAGCTGAGACATGAATTAGTAAACTGGAAGATAGGGTTGAGGAAATTCCCAGAAGGAAGAAGGTAAGGATACATGAAAAAGCTTCAGAAAAAAAGAATAATTGTGGGACCATTTGGATAATAGGAGTCCCACAAAAGAGAGGAACAAAAATAGAGAATAGTAAAACAAAAAAACAGTTCACAGGTTGAAACAAAAAGAAAAAAAAAACACAAACACCTTATCATGATAGTTAAAAAAACACAACAAAACCACTCACATTGAAATATGTTACACTAAAATAATTATTAAAAAAAACCAGTTTCTATATACAGGAAAAAGGCCATCAAGTTAAAAAAGTAGCAATTGAATGCAAGAAGTGGTAAAAAATTTTTTTTGGAAGAGTGTATGTAGGCATATATTCGTACATATGTAATTCTTCAAATAGAAAGCAAACAAACCAGGGATACAGTGAGCCAGAGACAAAGAAGCCTAAAAAGCCGATCCAAGCACATCAATACATTTCAAAAATAATGATTCTGTTCATGCTACATTTCAAGTTTTCTCTGGTCAATAGACTGTTTTAAAATGTTTTGCTTCCCTGTGTAGAGATAAATGTGTCTGGAATCATTCTTTTTAGAAATAATTCCATTTCACATATAATTTTTGAATTGAACTCTATTCATAAATATACATATATATTTAGAATTTTGTTTATTTGTAGCCCTCTCTTTAACTTCCAGAATTAAAGAATTAGGTAGTTTT
>PVJH01048253.1:0-10896 GCA_004026705.1 Nesogale talazaci | reverse complement strand
TGATGCTTGATCTTTTTTTCCTTCATCCTAATGCATCACAGAACAATTCCTAGTAAGTGACTTACTAGAAATTGTGATATGTCCCAAGCTTCGTTTTCCCACATTAGAATGCACGCAATGGCCACATAAGAAGGACACGGTTGACCTTCAAATGATGGTGCTGACACAGACGCTGAAAGTCCCACGAAATGCCAGAAGAACAGGCTTATCGATCTCAGGAGAAATACAGTTAGATGCGCCTCCCTTTCAGGTCCTTGGGACATCGTGTTTGGTACCCTAGAAGGGTAGCGGGGAAGAGGCCGTCCCTGAATACATGGACACAGAAGCCGCACCAATCTGCTCCAACCTGACAGCCATTGTGAGGAGGACACGGGCCTGGCGGGTTTCCTTCTGCTGCAGATGGTTGCTATAACTGAGCACTGACTTCAGGGCACCTGCCCATGGCCATCGACCTTGACCTCACCAGGCCACGTCCATGCTGTTCTCATGAGGATGACTGTGACCAGGCTGTCACTCACTGAGCAGTGCCCAGGCTTCCTGGGAACTTACTTCGGATGTCATGCTTACTCAAGAATGGAGTCTTTTAAAGTGGTCAGATTTTAACATTGGTAAAGCGGGACACTCTTGACCGGGGGTGAGGGTGGGAGATGGGGGTGGGGGGGAATGTAGAAGGAGATATTCCCTTTCCATTCTCCCATCGTTTCCTAGCTTGTTGTGCATTCTTTCCAAAAATCGGGACATTTTAAAAATGCCGCGGGACACTGGAGAAACTGTTTAAAATCGGGACTGTCGCTAAAAGCGGAACGTCTGGGCTGAGCCCCAGTGGCGTAGTGGTTGTGCGTGGGACTGAGGCCCACTGGGATGGAGGTTCAAATCCAGTCGCAGCACCACAGGAGCAAAGGCTGGGCCTCCCACCAGCAGAGGGCAGTGATGCCCCCCCCCCCAAAAAAAAGCGGAACGTCTGGTGGCTTTAGTTCTTTGTCCCACAGATCCATGATTTCTGAAGGGTTTCAAGGTCTCCTGCGATTGCTCCAGGAGGATATTCGTTGGCAACAATGGGCTGAATGTGCCCTCCTCCAAGGATGTGTAGGACATCATCCGGCCAGGTTGAACGAACCACAGTCATTTTGCTGCGCCAGGCAGAACGCCCTCCTGGTGTTGGGTTGAGTTGACAGATCACGAGGGGGATTTTCATCTCAGCCACAGCCCAGCGTAGGCAGGGTATCCATTAACACACCACTCAGCTCTCCGGGAACCTTGTGTGGTGTAGAGCTGGCATCCCGAACCAAGTGATCTCTTTGCTGACAGCTGAAAAGTAAAGGCATCTGTGGGAATCAGATGGGGGCACATTAGGTTGGATCCAGCTGTCAAGTTGATTAATGCTGGAGTCAAGGCTGCCAGAAGACAGGCCTCCTGGGTGCCCTGCTGCCTCGGAAACAGCCTTGGTGGCTGCCAGAGAGCTGGGTGCAGATGTGCACGGATACTGAGCCAACAAGACTTCCGCGCTAGGATGCCTGGAAAACGGAACTTCCGAGGATTCAAACCCAAACGCAAAAACGTTTTCAGCCATTATTCACATTCCCAACGCCACGGGGTCTGCTGTGTGAAATGCACACCATTTCATTGTGCTGAGCAATTCAACCCAGGAAAACACCAGTGGCAAAAAACCAAGGCTGAAGCTTTCAGACCTGCCTACTTGGAATTAGGAAGAGCATAGAAAGCCATGAAAAAAGAAAAAACAAAAAACAAGAAACCCCAAAGGCCATCTAGAAGAGTGGCGATGACAAAGCAGAGCAGGACCTCTCTACTGCCACTTCTGCGTTGGCAAAGGACCGGCGTTCCTAGTCTACCTCCATCTGAAGAAGGCCGAGGTAGGGGCCATCGTGTAAGGCACCCAGGGGGAACACTTTGAAACACTGTGGCGAGCAGGAGCCGTTGCCAATTGCCATCTATCTCCATGGGCCTTGTGAGATGGATACGTGATCTCCTGAGGGTGTGCAGGTGAGTTGGTGGCAGAGCCAGCACAAGAACTCAACATCCGGTGGCGTTGTGGTTGTGTGCGTGACTGCAGCCCACTGGGTTGGAGGTTGGAGGTTCAAATACAGCAGCAACTCTCCAGGAGCAAGGCTGGGCCTCCTACTTCTACCACCAGAGGGCAATGATGCCTCCCCCTGCCCCCCCCCCAAAAAAAAACAAACCCAAACCCAAACCATACAAAACAGAAAGAACTCAACATCCATCCACCCAGCTCTTTCCTTTAGAGATGCTCAGTGTGGTGTCTGCCCAGCACCCGCAACATCGACTTCAGCGTTACTTCAAACCTGCTGCAAGAGAATCTCTGGGGGTGGACCCAGCAACCTGTCCAAACAAGATTTCAATGCATGCTTGCAATAAAGGGCATGGGTGCCGTATTTTCTCAGACCTCCTCTGACTTTCCTGTTGCCACCAGGCAGAGGTCAGACAGGCCTCAACCCGCCATCTTTCTTTACCTAGTCTGACACCCACCATGCCACTCACACACGGGATCAGGCCATACCGGTTGAGATACTTGATGGTTTATTGTGCCAACCTGGCCAATAATCACATGTGGGATCAATTGAAGGGTGGAGAGATAAATGGCGGGGTGAGTCTTGCCTTTCTCGTTCGCGGGTCTCTTGCTTTCTGGTGATCGGACCAGGATGCAGCTACCTTAGCCGGTACCCTGCTTCAGCTGGCAAGGCTCACTTCCTGCAAGACATCCCTGAGGAGAGGCCACATGGACCTACCCTGATGCAGGCCTGGGTGCTGGAGCAGCCGTGTAGAAACCCCTGCCAGCGCTGAGATGCTGACACACTCACTGATTCGGCTTGTCTTCTGCAGTTGGCATCATTGTGAGTGTTTTGTGAGATAGTGGAGGACTTTGTGGATCGGTGTCCAACATATGGGTGAATGTTGGACTTGTGAGCATGGGTAGCACTGGGTTGGGGTGTTTTCTTGATGTTCACTTACTCTTTATATAAAACTCTCATATACATGAGTTTTTGTGGACTTGTTTCTCTAATGTACTCAGACTAACACACCCGTCTTGTCATGATGACTGTGTCCATGTGTCCAGTGACTGGCCAGGCTGCCTGGGAAGAGACCTAAGGGGAGTCCTGGGCATCCTTCTCGCCCCATTGAAGACTGGAGGCTTGGTCATACTACTTTTCTTTTAGGTGTGATCACTTGTTGCCATGGCAACACAGAACCCATAGACAATACTCAGGATTAAGAGGGTTTATTGGGGAAGTTAAGAGGTTCCCACAGGTCAGGATCAGCAAACAGTAAGGACCAATAGTCTTTGGTCCAGAGTCAAGTCTCTTTCTAATCCTCAGTCTTTCAACCACTTGATTCTGTAGCTTTTGCCTCTATGGGATGCCTACCTGTCGTTCTTCTTCACAGTCTCATAGTCTCAGTCCTGCTCCTCCGTTCTGTCTCAAGATCTTCTTGCTGGGCCTCTGATCTTGACCAGACTCCTTTGTTTTATTCCCTGGTACGCCCAAGCTTGAGAATCACAGGACTAGGCTAAGAGTTTCTATTTGAGATTTTTCTGACCCTGAGGGTCCAGTGGACAAAATGTTGCAGCCCTATAAACTGCTTTCAAAATTTCACAAAAGTTAGTGGGCATCATATATTTCATGTTGCTTTTTAAAAATTGTGTCTTTCTTGTGGATGAGGAGGAGTGTGGAGTGGGGACACAAAGTCCATCTGTAGGCAACTGGACATCCCCTTACAGAAGGGTCACAGGAAGGAGAAGAGCCAGTTCGTGGTGCAGTGTAGCAATGATGAAGCATGCATCTCTCCTCTAGTTCTTTAATGCTGTCTCCCCGCCCACTATTATGATCCCAATTTTACCTTACAAATCTGGCTAGACCAGAGGATGCACACTGGTACAGATAGGAACTGGAAACACAGGGAATCCAGGATAGATGAACCCCTCAGGACCAGTGGTGAGAGTCGTGATATCAGGAGGGTGGAGGGAAGGTGGGGTATAAAGGGGGAGCTGATCACAAAGATCTCCATCTGCCCCCTCCATGGGGGATGGACAACAGAAAAGTGGGTGAAAGGAGAGGTCAAACAGTGTAAGACATGACAAGATAATAATAATTTATAAATGATCAAGGGTTCGTGAGGAAGGGGGAAATGAGGGACTGATACCAAGGCCTCAAGTAGAAAGCAAATGTTTTGAGAATGATGATGGCAACAAATGTACAAAGGTGCATGACATAATGGATGGATGGATGGATTGTGATAAGAGTTGTATGAGCTCCCAATAAATGATGTTTTAAAAAGTGTGTCTTTTATTATATGCAGATGATAAATGAAACTTGGGAAAGGGAATTAACTTTTGCTCAAAGCTGTTTAGGGAACTAGCTGCTTTGTCATCAGCATTGATTGTGCATTCATTCCCTGTAGTTGTATTATAGCAAAAGAACCCTGGTGGCCCAGTGGTTAAAGTGCTTGACTGCTAATTAATAGGTGGATGGTTTGACCCCACCTGCTGACCAGGGGAGAAAGATATGGCAGTCTGCTTCCATAAAAATTTGCAATCTTAAAAACCTGACTGGGGCCATTCTTCTCTGTCCTATAGGGCCTCTAAGAGCTGGAATGGACTTGCAGGAGTGAGTGCGTGGTAGATGGGATTGGAGGTGGTACCAGGATGGCTGGTAATGACTTTGGTGGAAACCTGGCTAACAGACATTTGCTCACCTCTCAGAACCTCTCACCTTTTGCTCAGGCAACCACATTTCTTGTCTTGAGGAACTGAGAACACCTTTGGAGCAGGTCCCCAGAGACTCTGCACTCACAAGGGGAACTTTTACAAGACCTTCAGTTTTCAATTCTCAAAAACCTGCACCATCCTCTATTATGATGGGCAGTTGTGTTAGTCTGGAGAAACAAATTCATAGACACTCAGTATGTATAGGAAAGAAGTTTATATAAAGAGTAATTGTAACATTAAGAAAATATCCTACCTTGTCCAGATCAAGTCCATAAGTCCAATATTAACACATATGTCTTATACTCATCCCTAAATCCCTCTTTAGACTCACATAGCCATGCAATGATGCCAAATGCAGAACGATCCTAGGCCAGTGTGTGGAAAGTCTTGTGGGTCCAGTGGCGGTCGAAGCATCTGAGCACTAACAGAGGCCTCCATGTGGCCCCATCCAGCTCCCAGAGCTCTGGTTTCCTCAGCGTAACTCCATGAGACTTGCAGGAATGTCTCGCAAGGAGTGAGTGTGTGTCTCTAGTGAGCTATTTATCTCCGTAGCACCTCCAAATGAGGTCACCAAACTGTGACCTGATTGACAGGCAAAGCCCCACTCCTCCTCTCTTAAGTCTCAAATTGACAACAGATCATGTAATGACCACAGCAGTTATTGAAAAGTCCTTTCTTTATTTTCCTAGAAGTTAGAAACTGAATGGAACATCAACTTGATTTAGGGTCTATTTGGAGAACATTTCAGAACATTCTACAACTTTAAAAAAAGTATAGATTTAATTCCAATGCAGCTGCTTCCTGTGTCTTTGTCTTTTGTTCCTTTTTCCTTTTAAACCTATGATGATGCGTTTTGTGGTTCAGAAAAAAAAAAGATCTATAATCCCTGGGTCCCATTTGCTTCCCTGTCCTCGTGAGGTATATCCTCGCCTGTTAGCTTTCTGGTTCTATTGCCTTAAACCTACGTGGATGGCTCCCATGATGCTTCTGACATAGGTGGAAGCAGTAGGATGGCTTTGTCTGCATACTTCCTCCCCACCTCCCCACTCCCATCTCTGGAGAATTCCATCTCCGAGGGTCTGGGCACACCAAGTGCACACACTGGCACAGAGTCAAGAATAAAGGAAGAGACAGGGCTGAGCGTCACCCTCCCTGGCACCTTCGTATGTCACAAGTCGGACGTCTACAGTGAATGAAGTGCAATAGCAGCTGCTTTCTTTTGCTGTGCGCTTCTGGTTCTTAACGACGTGTAAGTGTGTGCGGCGGGTGATAACCTTGTCCCACTGAATTATGCTGAGACAACAGTACCGTCACCCACGGAGCCAAAGGCAAACCTCAGAACCGCTTAACTCGTCTGTCAAGCCAATTGTACTTTAGGAAGTCCAGGACAGAGAAAAATGTACAAAAGAAAAAGAGGTTTATTTATTTATACAAAAGTAGAATGGCAGGCGTTTGAGTGGATCCAAATAACGCTTCCAGAGGGGGAAAAAATTGTGATTCATTGCCAGCCATTAAATCTTGTTTATCCTTCTTTAAACTAACCAGAACACATTTGGGGGAAAGCTAGTTAGCAAGTCTTGGGTTGATGCTGCCTTTCGTCTCCCCGCTTTTCCTGGGGGCAAGAAAGAGGTGAGTCTGTTGAGCAATGTGAGAGGGTCTAGGGAAACTTCCTTTGGCTTCCAAACCTCATCAATGAGAACATTGAGAAAACATCCCAACCCACTCCAGTCCAAGGCCATGAAGTCCGATATTAGCCCATATGCCTGAAACCAGTCTATAAAGTCTCCTTCCAACTCATGAAACATCTGCAATGACACCAGGACAATCACAGGCCACTGGGTGAAGGGTGCAGAGTCTTGTGTGTCCAGCAGCAGTAGAAGCATACCGGCTTTGGGAGGAGTCCCCTCATGGCTCCTCGTTTCCAGGGCTCAGGGTCCATCAGCAGTATCCATTGGTGGTAGAAGCATCTCAGCACAGGGGTCTCTCTCTGTGCCTTTTCGGGCTTCAGAGGTCTGATTCTACCATGGTAAGGAGATGTGGCTTCTCCTCCGGCTCCTCCAGTTCCTCAGACACTGCCATCTTTTCTTGTCAGTTGAGCATTTCCCAACAACTGGGAAGATGGTCTCTCATCTCTATGAGGAAAATATCTTGAGATTTCCCAGAATTCTCAGAGAGATAGTCATCCACACAGAAGTCTCATTGGTTATTTCCAGATTGACTGTGCATTACTGTGGCAGGAGTTCTGCCAGGCAAGCTGACCAGTAACTCTGGTGGTGTTTGGAATGTTGGGTCTAGTTTCATAGTTGTCTCCCCCTCCACCCAGAACCTTCTGGTGGGATCCCTGACTGAGCCTATCGTGGACTGTGCAGCAGGCAGGTAGGTGGTCTGGTCTCAGGTTGTGAAGACTGAGAGGTACAGGGTTCATTGTTAGTCCATTTCCATGGGTCTTCCCTCTGCATGGGGAGAGCCACCTTAGATGGTTACTCATGATCTTTGAAGAACGTAGTTGCGACTCATCAAAGTAGGCTGTGTAGTAGTGTGTTTGCGGACTGTGTGATGCCCATTGACCAGGGCCTTCTCAAGACACAAGTCCCAGAAATTCATTCTCTCAAGGTGTCTGGTTAAGGTTAAGACATTTTTGTAACATCTCTCCCTGTCCTCCATAACGTTCATGAATGCATTTGCAGCAAAATATATCCCTGCATATAAATCTCCTCCAAACAACCTAGGAATGAAGGGGCTTTAAACAATTGAAGGAAAAATGGAGCCTAAAAAATAATAAATTTCTTTCCATGACCTTTTGAAGACCCCTGTGTGTATTGATGGGCAGACTCCTGGAGAAAGCACCGTCTCTCCTCTTACAGTGTCCCCCCAGGTCAACTGCTACCTTGACTGAGGCTAGCGCCTGGTGCAGCTGTGTGACTGGAACTCTTCAGAGCATCTGAAAGTGTCTGAAAAAGGGTATGGGATCCGAGCCTTGTGGAAAGACACCCTGACAGCCTGTCCTCTTCCTGTGGCTGCTCTGCCACTCACTGCCACCCAGTCGGTCATGCTCATGGTGAGCCTCTGGGAAAGGGTGGAACTGCTGCTTTGTGTTTGTGAGACCATCACTCTCTCTCTTTCTAATGAAAGAAGTGGATTACCGTTCTGTAGCTCAATCACTCCAAGCAGTATTGTACAATCACCATCAAAGAGACTGTCATTCTTCGTGGGGGCAGAAAACCACTTCCTTCTCTCCGAGGTGGCTGGTCGTTTCCAACTGCTGACCTTGGGGCTGGTAGTCCAATACATATCCACTACACTACCAGGCTCCTTGTGCTTTCTGCTACTTCAGAGATCTCCTAAAAGAACAGCTTTTATAGGTGTTTCTACTCTGACAGCAGAACCTCTTTGGTGAAACTAGAGTTTGTCTCCAGTGGAGTGGCAGCAAGATTGTGATGCCCACACATCTACATTGAGGACAAGAATGTCAAGAAGGAGTAAAGTCTAAACCCAAACCAACCCCACTGCTATGGAGTCCATGATTCACAGTGACCCCCTGCAGCTTGCCGAGACTGGGATGGTTTCTGGGAGTAGAGAACCCAGCCTTTTCCCCTTAGCACTGCTAGTAGTTTTGAACCATTTACCATGGGGATCACAGCCCCATGCACAATCATGATGTCACCAGGGCTAGGATCCAGCAATCCTTCTTTTAAATATGTGCCCAAGACAATAAAAGGCATAGGTCCACACAAAAACGTGGGCACAAATTTCCACAGCAGCATGGTTTGTAAAAACCCCAAAGTGAGAATAACCCAACTGCCTGGCAGCTGACGAATGGAGAACCAGAATGCGGTGTGTGATGGGATGGAAATGTACATGGTCATACAAAAGAAAGAAATGCATGCTGCCACGTGGGTGGACCGTAATAGCGTTAGGCAAAGGGACAGACCCAGACCCCAAAGGGTGCACACTGCATGATTCCATGCCTAGGAGATGTCTGTCCTGTTACTCGTAGGAGCTGTGGCGATGGCACTGACTCAGAGGGACCCTTCTACACAGCAGAAGGAAACACCACCCAGTCCTCCCACTGGCTCCCATGCTTAAGCCCTCATGGCAACCACTGTGTCAATCCATCTCATTGAAGATCTTCATCTTTTTGGCTGCCTCTTCGCTTTCCCCAGTGTGATGGTTAGAGTTGGTGTCAACTAGACGCTGCTGGGTAGGGGTGGAGCTCCACCTATCAATTGTGTTGCAACCTGAGACTACCTCCTTGGTGTGACAAACCTTTTGTTAAAAGAAAGAGAGACCGAGCAGAGTTGAATCCTCTTTGGCCTTTTACTTTGGGCCAGTTCTGGATCTTGTTTCTGGTTCCTCAATCTCCTATTGTGGCACCTGCTGATCCCAGAAGTTGCCCATGGACTACTGACAGGGGATTTAATTGGCTGACTTTGGACCTCTGCAGTCACCAGCCTGTGCCCCCTGCTGTCTCTGCTTCATCATTTCTGCTTCTTGTTCCTCAGCTTCCATAAGTTGGGAGAAGCCTGATTTAAATCAGCCTGAATGTATCTTTTCTGCAACCAGGTAAGCCATTTCTTGTAGGTCATATCAATCTCTTCCTGTATACAGTGCATTACTGGTTTTGCTTCTCTAGAGAAATCAAGCTGGCACACATAGCGTGATGTCCTTCTTCAGGGATGGGTCTCTCTTGATCAAGTCCAGGAACTAAAGATGAGGCCTCACTGTGGGGTGACAAGAATGTGCTGAAAGTAGACAGTGGTATAGTTGCACAATACTGGAATTTTACTAAAAACCACCGAATTATACTCTTTAAAGTGGTGAATCTTATGTGGATTATATCTCAATGAAACTGCAATTAAGAAAAGCAAAAGAAGTAATGAAGTCAAATGTTGCCTTTCTTCTTTAGCTAGCTGTGAACATGGCTGAATACACACCTACCCTTCCTGATCTGCATGTGGACAATTGGCTGTCTCTCTCCACCTTGGTAATTATTCTTTAAGAATCAAATGGGTATTTCAGATTCTCACTCTTTCTTTCTCTCTTTCTTCAAATGGGTATTTCAGATTCTCACCTTTTCTTTCTCCCTTTCTTCTCCTGCTCTGAGTATTGGGTGCTTTGGGCTTGCTTAGTCAAGGTAGAGATCTCAAGTCACTACCCTATCGTTGGGAATCCAGCTCCTGGGAGCCATTCCTGTGGAAACCCAACGGCTCAGTTGCTAGGCAGAGAAATGGCCAGGGGTCCAAGTCTGACCTCCTCCAGCTGCACATGAGAGAAGAAGACTCCGGTTCCACATCCGACCCAGGGTGCGTCCTAGGAGTGGAGGTCCTGCATGCCTCCACCTTGTAGCCTTCTTTGGCCCATTTTGATACCATCTGCCCTTCCCATGACATTACTTCTCTGCTGGCTTCCTTGACCCACGGCAACTCTAAAACAAAACAAAACAAAACAAAAACCTCATAGCTCATCAAGTCAATGACGACTCACGCTGACCTTACTACAGATTGTGAGTGTAACTGTTTTCAGGAGTAGAGAGCCCCATCTTTCTCCCTCAGAGTTCCTGGTGGTTTCCAACCAATGTTCTTGCGCTTGGCAGCCCAATGTGTCACCACTACGACACTGGGACGCCTCAGGTCATTGCAACAGCCACGCACGACTAACAGATAGTACTCACTGTGAGGGGGGTTTGTTAGGCACCGGTGACATCAAGTCAGAATCAGAAAACTTGAGCGTATGCTCCTCTTGTCTGCAGTGGATGCTGGTGGGCACGTCTCTCTGCCGTCCTGCCTCTCAGCCACGCAATCCCTTGTCTCTGCCCTGCTCTAAAGAGTGCTCTTGTGAGCCAAGAAGCCAGCCCTTCTGCCTCGGGCTTGACTGTGGCTCCTGTGCTCTGCCTTGGGGTCTCGGCACCTCCGTCACTGCAGGCAGGGATCTTTCTTGTGCTCTGCTGGTGACTCTCCTTGCTCAGTGGTTGTGGGATTCTCTGTTTCTGCTCTTCGGATGGCTCATTTTATACCCAGAGGGATGACAAAACTGACCAACCCCCAGCTAGAGTCTTCGACTTGCTTGCTCTCGCTCAGTCATGTGGCAGGAGTACACCCCAAGGTGGAAGAGCCACCCCAAGTACTGTGGCTTCGCCACACTGGGGAAGCAGCAGG
>PVJH01048252.1:0-10728 GCA_004026705.1 Nesogale talazaci | reverse complement strand
CTGGGAGATATTACAGCTTACGAGACACATGACGGCATGCTAATAGACCCTGAGTCCTGGAAGCTGGAGGAGCCACGGGGAGACTCCTGCCAGCACAGAGATGCTTCTACTGCCAGTGTATACACTAGACTCTGCATCCACTGGCTTGTGATTGTTCTGGTGTCATTGCTGTGCTTCGTGAGTTTGAAGAGGACTTACAGATTGGTATCAGATGTATGACCTTGGAATGGACTGAGTTGGAATGTCTTCTTAATATACAGTTGCTCTTGTATATAAAACTCTTTCTTATACACATCAGTGCTTATTAATTTATTTCTCTAGTCTACCCAGACTAACACAATGTCTAAATAAATGAGACAAAATCTTGCCACCCGTTCTTCTAAGGATCATTCTGGCAGATTTGTTGGTTCTCCTTGAAGTCTATAGATTTTCAATATTCTTTTCCAGCACCATAATTCAGATTGCATTAATTCTTCTTTGGTCTTCTTTATTCAGTGTTCAACTTTCACATGCATATGAGACGATTGAAAGGATCATGACGTGGGGTCAGGCACACGGCAGTCCTAAAATGAACATTCTTGCTCTTCAGCAGAGGTTGTGTGCAGCAGATGTGCCCAACAGAATACCCTGTATGACTTCTTGACTTCTGCTCCTTGAGCACTGATCATGGATTCAAGTTAAGTGAAACCCTTGACAAACTTCTATCTTTCCTCCATTATCATGCTGTTGTCTCTTGATCCAGTTATGAGGATTGGGGTTTACATCACATTTTTTACCACATCAATAAGTGCTTCAAATCCTCCTTTTTTCCAGCAGACACGAGTGTGCCCCCGATAACGAGCCGTCCTTCAATCTTGATGCCGCCTTCTTTGCATAGCCCATCTTCCCAAATGATTTGTTCAGCAGATAGGTTGAATACATATGGTGAAAGGGTACGACCCTGATGCACACCTTCCCTGATTTCAAACCACTCCGTCGTATTCTTGTGTTCTATTCAAACAGCCTTGGGCCGTGTAAAAGTTCCTCATGATCACAAGAGAGTGTTCTGGAATTTACTAGGATCCACATAATTGAATGCCTTTGCATAGGGAATAAAGCCAAAGTAAGCATCTCCCAAGTATTCTCTGCTTTCAGTCAAGATCTGACACCCACAAAGCTATCTCTTGTGCTACAACCTCTTCTGAATCTAACTTACATTTCTGGAAGGTCCCTGTTGTTTACGGCTGCGCCCATTCTTGAATCCTCTTCAGGAAACTTGATTTGCATGTGATGCCAATTATAGGATTCGATACTTTTCGACGTCTGTTGGGTCACTTTTCTTTGTATGGGCAGAGACAGGGATCTCTCAGTCAGCTGGCCAGGAAGTTGTCTTTCAGTTTTCTTGGCACAGGTGAGAGCTTCATCAGCTGGTTGAAGCATGGCCAATGGCTTTCAGGCCCTTAATTCCTAGAGCCTTGCTTTTGGCTAATACCTTCAGTGCTTCTTGGACTTCTTCCTTCAGTACCACTGGTTCTCGAGCACATGCTATGTCTCAACACGGTGAATATTGACCAGGGTTTTGTTTTGGGCACCGCGACTCTGTATTCCTTAAACTCAAGTACTCCAAAGGTCCCCTCACTTCTGACCTACTAGTACCCAACAAAGAGTTCCCATGTCTCAAAAAGAGATGTGCTGTCTTTCCATTTGCATGAACATCTTTCACCAACTCAGAAGTTCATGGAACTTCCATTACCGGACCCTTTACTGGGACCACAGGATTGAGGGGATCATTCTCTCTACCCTGAGGTTGGCTGACATCATCTGGTGGGTTTTTCTGGATTGGTCGGATCCTGGCCAAAAGGCACTCATTCACAGAAACCTGAAGACCTGGTTTGGAGGCCTCATCAAAGACACTTTGATAACTGGGGAAGTGGCAAACTTCAAAGTTGCTGGGATTTTTTTAAACTTTTTTATTGTGAATTAGGTGAAGGTTTGCAGAGCAGATCATAGATTTTTGTTGTTGTTGTTGTTCAAAACAATTAATTTATTGAGAGGAAATGCTGCGATTCTTGATTTAGCAGCAACTGTTCTTTACAGAGTTATAGTTTTATTTGTTTTGCTCTGTACTGGAAACATAAGTAAAGTTTTCTACATTATTTTCAGTCAGGCATTATGGTATAGTTTCTTTGTGTGTGGATAACATCCTTTTTTCAGCATGAGTGGTAATTCTTAAAGTGACTTAAGTATGCTGAGGAGAAACAAAAGTGTATGTAAATGAGATCTCAATCCTTACGGTGCCAAGTGCTTCTTTCTCAGGTTCACAAAACCAGTCCCCCAACACTGAACTCCATTCTCTCAGGGGGCTCGATGAAGGCTAGCCAATCTGATGCATGCATAGGTAACAGTCCCATGGACTGGCACTTGTAAACAGCTAATGCCAAGCCCATGGGGTTCCCAATAAGATAAACCAGACCCTGAAGAAACTTCTGGCTTGAACTTTCCAGTATCTTCAAAGTCACTGAAATGGCCATAAGTGCCTGAATAGGTCGCCAGGCCATCATACACACCATCATGGTAGGAAAGATGAAGATAGTATTGCCAACCATGTACATGATGAAGAGGTTCATGGGAATCTGTTTGAGGGGACCGAGGGCAATATCCCAGCAGTGCTTCTCTACCAGGATCCGGCCTGTCTCTTGCACTCTGGTATCAGGCACTTGCTTGTCCAAGTAACCAACTGGGTACAGGGAGTCTCCCTGGCCACTGCCCCGGTCACTTCGGCCCCTGCTGCTTCCTCCAGGCCCGCTTAGCTCAATGGTCCACTTAAAGCGCCGGCCTCGGTTGGCCACCAGTCCCCCCCCACCCCGGGATCGTCAAGACAGTCGCCTCCTCCCAAAGCCTCCAAGCCTCTTGAAAGGGACTCCCAGATCATAGTTTTATATTCAACAATCCATATGTATTCTGATCCAACTCATCCACTGCAACCCCCTCAATGCACCATCACTTAGTCCAAGGGTCCTCAAGCTTTTTAAACAGGGGGCCAGTTCACTATCCCTCAGACGTTGGAGGGCTGGGCTAGGGCCACAGTCTTGAAAGGGGGGGGACTCTCCCACAGATCCCCATCTAACCAGTATGCCTGCTGTCTGTTATGATTTTAAGGTCTGTTCCACATTGTTCTCCCACTTCCATCGTTAAGTCGCTTTTAAAAAGACTTGTCTATGCATCATCACCAGCAGTTCCAGTGCGCCTCCCTCCCTCCTGCATTCATTATTTGCCCCCTAATTCTCGCCCAGCCCCCAGTGCCATGAACCGTTGCATCAGTTGTTGTCTCTTACATCCTCTTCTTCTGGGCTTCATAAACCGGGACACCTAACAGAAACAATAAAAAAGCAAAGTGAAACAGAAAGAAAACAATAATAATAAAGATACAACTAAAGAGTAAGTAAGAAAATACCACCAGCAATATTCAAATAAGCCAGAGAAGAAATTTCCGTCATGGGACAAGTGAGAAAGCTAGCACGAATTCAGGCTGGGTCAAGAGGGAGGTCAACTGAGCAGGTACCATATTATACTGTAGTTCCATGCACAGTAATCAAGTTTACAGGGATCTCTGTCTGACAGCAAAGCTGTTCCCATTCCTCGACGGAAGCCAGGGGAGATCTGCCAGAGACTTAATCCAACTAGGTACTCTGCAGATGGATTTAGGGGGCCCACTGTTCTCCTTGACCTTCTGTAAATTGGGCATTCATAATTTAAACTCATACCTTCCTCTTCATCATATCTAGATTCATCATCTTTGGATTTCACAGGCTGGTGTGCTTCTCCCCTATGGACTTATCTGACTCCTCACTTAGATGGCTGCTTGTTTGAATAAAAATCTTTAAGCCCCCAGACTATTCTAATTGAGAGCCAGACACCGTCTGATAGCTTCACCACGCTTTACTGTAGCACACATAGCTTCAGTTATCACTTCATTAGGCAAATATTAGCAGGGCCACGTTATAAGAACTGACCATTCTTGTATTGGGGTCAGAATTAAGTGGAAGCCCAGAAGCCATCTGCTTGTCCGTGGGTTATGAACATCTCTGGTTTACTTTAGTGGATTTATTATCATTTCACGACCTCCCCCACAAACTTGCCAATCACCCCCCTGGGGTATAAAGTGATTCCACTGAAAGCATCAATTTTCCAATGGCATGGGACTTCAGGTACTATTGAGAAAAGGCGTTTCTTCATGTGCTGTCCTGCTGCAGACTGCGATCCACGAGTTGTTGTTTTATTCAGGCTGAATGCTTAAATGATTGAGCTCTGTTTCCATTGAAGAGGCAGGTTGGTGCTAGGGGGAATTTCCCTGTCACACTCCTTACAAGGGCACATCCTTGCCTATCAGAGTGCTACCTGTCATATGAATGTAAAGGGAGCATTTGGATGTTAAATACATGATGATTCTTGGTCCCCTTTCCTAGATGCCTCCTAAGCCAGGGGGTCCAATTCAAGGTCCAACAAATGCCATTTCCATAGTCCATCAGAGGCCATCATTTGCCTCCTCTCCCAGCAGGGAATTTCAATCCTAAATCCAAGACCTACAGGTAATATTGAATTCTTTCAGTTGGGTTTCCATTTCTAGTTCTTCTGGGGTGGCCGCTGGGGGATTCCATGTCCCCTGCAAGGCCAGCATCTAAGGTCATCACAGTGCTTAAAAACAGAATCTTTTTTTTTTTTTTTTTGAAAACACTAACCTTTTTATAAAAGTTATCTTTCAGGAGCCAAGGACAAAGACTAATATTAATTTATTTGTTTACCCTAAACCCACCTGTGGACTTGTGTGTGTAGCGTGTTCTCCCTTCTTCGTGTACCCGCTGAGAACTGCTGCTTTTTGATGCCTTTGAGATGCTTGGACTCACGGAGACCCTGTGTAAAAAAGAAAGAAATCCTACTCAGTCCGACGCTCTCCCCACAATCACTGCTGGGCCTGAGCCCACGGCTGCAGTCAGGGTGTCAAACCATCTCTCTGAAGGTCTTCCTCCTTTGGGGCTGGCCTTCTGCCTCACCAAGCATGGTGTCCTTCTCCAGGGGCTGACCACAAGTCCCAAGGAAGTGAGACAAAGTCTCACCATTCTATGGATCATTCTGGCGAGACGTCTCCCAAGATATCGTTAATTTCATGAGATCGTCAATAGTATGTGCCAATATGTATGATTCGATGGCCATCACCTGACTGGAGAGCTAGCGACTTGTCATGAGGGTGCTGGCTCCTGCATTGTAAAGAGATGAGCAGCAGCTCCAGGGACTCCTTTATTTACAGTTAGCTTTAATGCTTTCATTTCCCTATTTCTGTACCTGCTGCTTGTGTCTTTTAAATAAAAAACTTAGCTGAGCCCTGGTGGCGCAGTGGGTGGGTGTGGGACTGCAGCCCAAAGGGTGGACAGTTCAAAACCAGCAGTAGCTCTTCAGGAGCAAGGCTGGGCTTCCTACTCCCACCAGGGCAGTGATGCGGGGAAAAAATACTTGCCAAAAATGTGCACGTGCATACACATGCACACCCAGCAGTAAGCTACCAAAAAAAAAAATTTTTTTCCCAGAAAGCACTTCCAGAAGTTAAGCTTCTACTTGCTCTCAAGCAGTGTGCCCTCACCATCCCTACTCTGGCCTGCTGGCTACTTGGGCCACCCTGCCCAACTGGGCTGAGAGCTCCACGCACAGGCCCGGGCTATGTAAGCAGGCCTGCCCAGGGATGTATGGTTCCTCTCCCCTCTACACCATGGGGACAGACTGCAATGGATTTGCCAAAATGATTAAAATGTATCCAATTTTCTTTGTCCATCTTTTGCCTGTATATGAAGCAACAGAAAACACCATGCCTTAGGTCAAGTTCACATTCACCCTCAAGGTGACACCTGTGCTACTTCATGCTTTAGAAAGTCCTTTGACAGCAATGCAATACACCATTCAATTCCTGGATGGCTGCTTCCATAGGCATTGGTTATGGATCTAGGTAAAATGAAACCCTTGACAACTTTAATCTCTTCTCCATTTTTCATGATACTGTTTTTGGATCCTGTTGTAAGAAATTTTATTTCCTCTATGTTATGGCTGTGCTGAAGTCAGACTGGAGGTTCTAGTCATTTATTTTTTGTCATACCAAAGCACTACCTTCTTTTCAAGATTCAGTTCCACTGTGGCCACCTCCAGGAAGCCTTTTAACAAATAAAAGGCTATAAGTCTTATACTTATTTTATTGTACAAAAGAGGCCCCCATCTCAAATATAACTCACAGAGGACATTTACTAAGCTTTACAAGGGACAAAGACACAGACACATCATTTAGATGAGGCAGGTCACTAAGCACAAGGTCACAATGGCATTCAAGGATTCACAGTCGGGATGTTATTTAAGTAAGGATGGAACAGAGGGAACTCACAAATTCATGATTTATAGGTGGGACACAGAAGCAGGAGTAGAACCATGTTTGGGGAACATGTATGAGGTTAGCTAGAAGGAATTACAAGATTGTTACAGGGTCTTTTGATCAAGACAGTCAAAGAAAAATGGAGATGATATGACCCACTGGTCTTTGGACCCCTTGTACTGTCACCAGTAAGATGACCTTCACCAACAACACCCAGGCAAAGCCCCAAGAGGCTGCCCTTCCTGGGGCTTGCTGGAGAGGGTGGAAGTAATCTACTTTCCAAAACCTCATGTTTGAGGGCAAGATGATCTATACCCATGGTCAATCATCAGAAAGAATTCAAGGGAGGCTTAATCCATGTGTGGACTCGGAAAAAGGATTTTGGGTTGTCATTGCCATTCATAGCCTTTTGAAAAGTGGGGTGCTCAGAATTTAAGCTCTAATGTAGATCATACAGTTGACCTGAATGTCAGGTGACCTCAAGGAATGGTGACCAATACCAGGAATGTGATAATATATTATCCATCTTTGCAGCCAATGTCCATTCTGGAACCCTGGGCAAGAAGACAATAGTTAAAAATCCATTCATTCACATCTTTGACGTCCACCAATGGTGAATCTTCAGTTTCAGCTTTTAATAACAAGGCTCTTGGTCATGTCATGCATATCTTTATAACTAATTTTAATTAGGAAAGTTATGTGTGGCACATATTTTTTTCCTAGCATTTTCCACCTAACTGGCAGAGCCATCAAGAAGTAAAATACATTTTCTTGGTGTCTTTTGAAACTCTAAATGTGGGAAGGTCAAAGCGAGAAGAATGTCTCTCCACTGTGCAAGCACTTAGCTCCTCTTCTTTTATTTATTTATTTATTTATCGGGAGGTTTTTTTTTTTTTTTTTTTTTTTTTAGCGCCTCTTCTTAAAAGGACTTACTGAGGATGTGATATTGTTGTGGGGAACAAAAGAAATCCCGAGTCGCAAACATAGCTAATAGAAAACACGTATTCAGTCTTAAACAGGCAGCAACAAGACAAAGACAGACACATCATCTGCATGAGGGAGGGCATCAGCATGAACTCATAATAGTGTCTGAAAATTTACAAAGAATCAGCAGTTTAAGTAGGACAGGGAAGGACAAAGGAGACTGTCCTAGAAGCAGATCCATTTACCCCAGTTGTAGGCAGCACTGCAGAATAGGGAATGGGACTATGATGGGACACATACATTGTGCTAGATAGAACTTACCAGAAGTGTCCAGGGCCCTCTGACCAAGGTAGTTAGGATGGGACTCATGGCCATGGACTACTTGCACCCCAAAATTCTACCAAGGACACTCCCAGGCAATTCCCTAAGGGCTAGACCAATCCTGACCTGGCTGGAGAGAGTGAATAGGTTACTTCATCATCAATGAAGAAAAGGTTGAAGCTGTCAAGAATTTTGGATCCACAATCAACGATCATGGAAACAGTAATCAGGAGATCAAAATATGGGTTGCATTAGACAATTCTGTTGCACAAGACCTCTTTAGAGTATTGAGAAGCAAGGATGTCACATTAAGGACTAAGGTGCACCTGACCCAAGCCATGGTATTTTCTTTCTTTTTTTATCCCTCAAATTATGGTATTTTCAATTTCCTCCTATGCCTATGAAGATTGGACATTGACTAAGGAAGACTGAAGGAGAATCAATGTATGTGAACAGTGGTGCTAGGGAAGGACATTGAAAGTCCCATGGACTGCTGACAGGACAAACCGATATGTGTGGAGAGAAGCCCGGCCACAGTGCTCTCAGAGGCCAGGCCAGGCCTTCGTCAGACACACAGTGGACGGATGTGTGGTCAGGAGAGACCAGTCCCTGGGGAAGGACATGATGCTTGGGAAAGCAGAGGGGCAGCGAAACAGAGGAAGGTTTGGCTCTTCAGGAGATGGAGAGACATGGGGGCTGCACTAAGGGGCTCCAGCAGGGGAACAATTGTGAAGACGCTACGGGGGTGGATAGTGGATAGTGTTTTGTTCTGTGGGGCACAGGGCGGCTATGGGTCAGAATCGAATCGATGGCACCTGACCACAGCCAAGGTCCCATTGACCCCTAGGGACCTTATGCACACTAGAACGGAACCCTGCCTGGTCCTGTACCATCCCCACAATCGTTCCTATGGCGGAGCCCATCCTTGCAGCCACAGGGTCCACCCATCTCCTTGAGGGCCTTCCTCTTCATGGAAATGGAAAGCCGTAGCTGTCTCCTTTGGAGCAGCTGGTGGATTCAAACCACTGACTTTGTGGTAAGTAGCCCCATGTGTCATCTGCTTAGACCACCAACACTAAAAAACAAAAACAAGGCCTCGCTGCTACCTAGTCGACCTGGACTCATAGTGACACATTGTTGTTGTTGTTGTTGTAAAGTGCCATCAAGTCAGATCCAACCCACAGTGGGACCCTGAGCACAGCAGAAGGAAACACTGCCCGGGCCTGCACCGGCCGCCCGATTGCTCCGGCGCCCACGTCCGTGGATGCAGCCCCTGTGTCCACCTACCTGGTGGGGAGCCTTCCTCTTTGGGGCTGACTTCCACTTCACGGAACGTAAGGTGCTTCTCCGGGGACCGGTCCCTCCAAACAACATGTCCAATGTGAAGTGAAGGTGAAGTCTTGCCATTCTGGCCTCTGAGGAGCACTCACCCTGATCTTACTCTTCCAATCCAGACCAGCTGGTCCTTTTCGCGCAGTTCCTGGCACTTTCAATATTCAGCTCCAGCACAGCAATTCACGTGCATCGATTATTCCCCAATCCTCATTCAGTGTCCATCTTCCCCGTGCATATGATACCATGGAGGACACCATGGCTTGGGTCAGGCGCACCTTAGTCCTCAGAGTAACGTCCTTGCTGGTCAATGCTCTAAAGAGTTCAGCAGATGCACCTGTCTAATGCAATATAATAAAAAATGCAATGTAATGTTTAAAAAGCTAGTGCTGCTATGGCAAAAATATTGAGGCTGGTAACTTTAACAAATACTCATTTATTTTTCCGTTTAGAAGGTGAGACGTCCAAGTTCAGTCTGCCAGCTCCTTTCTGGAAAGGAGACTTTCTCTTCCTGTCTGCTCTAGAGTGGCCTTGTCTTTTTTCCTGGTTCCTGGAGAGCTCCATGTGTCTTGGCATCCATCTGCGCTCACCTCTGCTTCTTTTCTGGTTGGTTTCGTTGGTTTCTTAAATAGCTTAAAAGCTGCACTCTTCCTGTTTCATTAACCTAACCAAGGCCACCATCAAGTTAGTTCCAACCCAGCATGGAATTATAACCATGGCCATAGGGGATCATTGACAGGACATATTCTACAGGGGGTGGGGGAATAAGGGAGGACACAATTCAATTCACAACATAAGGAAGGGTCTCCACTCCTAACCGGTGAAGACATTGTTGCTTACTTAAAAGAAATAAAACTTGTCCGGCTATCAAGAGATATAGTGTCTGAAGTCTTAAAGACTTGAAAGTAAATAAGTGGCTATCTAGCTCAGAAACAACAAAGCTCACATGGAAGAAGCACACTAGCCTATGCGATCACGAGGTGTCGAAGGGATCAGTTTTCAGGCATCAAAGGACTAAAAATTATATAATTGTAAATGAGGGAGGAGTACAGATTGGGGACCCAAGCCCATCAATAGGTGAAGCGACATCCCCTTACAGAAGAGTCACAGGGAGGAGACGAGCCAGTGAAGGTACAGAGTAGCAACAATGAAATATGCAACTTTCCCCTAGCATTTCAATGCTTCCTCCCCCCACTATCATGATCCCAATTCTACCTTACAAATCTGCCTAAACCAGAGGAGGTACACTGGAGCCAGAAACATTGGGAATTCAGGACAGATGATCCCTTCAGGATCGGGGGTGAGAGTGGTGATACCGGGAGGGTGGAGGGAAGGTGAAGTAGAAAGGGGGAACCAATTCCAGGGATCTACATATCACCTCCTCCCTGGGGGACGGACAATGGGGAAGTGGGTGAAGGGACACATCGGGCAGTGTATGATATGACAAAATAATAATAATAATTTATAAATTATCAAGGGTTCATCAGGGAGGGAGGCGCGGGGAGGGAGGGGATATATGAGGAGCTGATACCAAGGGTCTAAGTAGAAGGAGGATGTTTTGAGAACCATGAAGGCAACAAATGTACAAATGTGGCCTGCATACAATGGATGTATGTATTGATCGTGATTAGAGTTGTATGAGGCCCCAATAAAATGATTTTTTTAAAAAAAGAAAGAAAACTTGGCTCAATTAGAAAGACAATATTTTGAGAATGATGATGGCAACAAATGTACAAATGTGCGTGACACAATGGATGGGTGTG
>PVJH01048251.1:0-10874 GCA_004026705.1 Nesogale talazaci | reverse complement strand
ACTGGCCCCGACTGAACAAAGTGGCAACCCAAAAAGCAGAGGCCCGGTTATGTCCGTGTGATACTAGAGGGGCAGAGCAGACTCGTTTGCTCATCCAAGGACACGGTCAAGCTCGGGCATGGAAGGAGCGCAGGGGGTCCAGGAGCCCATCTCAGACCCCACAGAGGAGTCTTGGAATCCAAAAGCACTGGTTGGGCTCAGGGTGGGCTCAGAAGAGGCAGCACCGACAGGCTGCTGGGGAAGGAGTAAGACACGACTGAGTGCACCAGTGGGCTGTGGGTGCGGCGTGACTGATGCTGGACCCAAAGACCAGCCGGCTGGAGCCTGGGGAGGCTGCTGAGTCTGGAAGGCGGGCCACACGGAGTCCAGTGGGGAGGGCTTGGGTCTTAGACACAGGCTGCACCCAACAGTCTGCCGCTCAGAAACGGTTGTTTAATCACTGCATCTCCGGGTCTCCTGTTAGCCTGGCATCTGCAGGTGGCACACATGACCCTGCGTGCTGACAGTGCCCGGGAGCGAAAGCACCCACGGAGGAAGGTCAGAGACTGCAGAGTGCTGTGCAGGTGCCCCCTTCACTACTGGATCACTAAGCAGGGCGGAAATTGCCAAGGAGCTCACTCCTCTTGGGTCCACAGGAAATCAGAGCCATGACACTGGGCACACCGACCTCTTGAAAGCGAACATGTTGTCACTCTGAGGATGAAGCGGCGTCTGCCCCAAACCACGGTCGTCTTTCCTATTGACCTGTGAAAGCGCGCCAACGAATAAGAGATGGGAGACGAGTGAATGCGTTTGAGTCATGGTGTCAGTGAACACCAATGAAGCAAGGGACCGTGGAGGTACAAACAAGCCCGTCTTGGAACAAATACATCCAGATGTTCCCTAGAAGCGAGGATCATGAGACCTCACCTCACAAACTTTGGACATGTCAGGAGGAGAGACCAGGCCCTGGGGAGAGTGAGAGTGAGAGTGAGAGTGAGAGTGAGAGAGAGAGAGAGAGAGAAATCCCCTCCTTGAAGCAGATAGACACTGTGGTGGTGGCAACAATGAGCTCAAACCTAAGCTCAAGCCTAGTCAAATCAACCCAGCAGCAGATATGACTGTGTTCCCTACAGTGGGACTCGGAGAAGAGCGATATACCTGAAGGTGATTCAGGTGGACTGGCCTTTCTGGTGTGACAGGGCCCAGCCTGCCTCGTGGAGAGGCGTTCAAGGGCATCACATGCTGGCTGGCTCCTTGAAGAGGCCCTGGAGAGGACACAGAAGGAAGAACCTGCACCGTGGTTCTGGGCGGCTCGTGCGTTGAAGGACAGGGAAGATCCAGCACCTTCTCCTTCTGCAGGAGCTTGGCTGTGGGCCCAGAAGAGCCCCCGGGGTGGGGTGCAGTGGAGATGGTGGAAGGAGAAAGGAGACATGGCTGGAAGGACGGACCAGCTGGGTCCTAAAGCCAACTACCCTGCATTTAAGGGAGTTGGAAACAAGACGTTCTGTCTGAGCACGGGCGTCAGTCAAGGAGGGGAGAGACGGCCCTCCGAGTGGATTGTACTCAACTGAGATACACGTGCCACTCTCCGCTTAAGGAACTCGGATCCTGGGGGAACATGGGGGACACAGCCAGTCCCAGCCGTGATGCGGGTGGGTGGTCCGACTTGGAATCTCAGGTTAGTGGACGATATGTTCTGGGCGAATGCTGAGCTCATTGATGCTCTCGGGGCAGCGTGAAAGGAAGATCCTGCATGAGGCTCTTGAGTGGTCCTCACCCTCACGGGTGGCACTCTCTGCAGCCCAGGCCAGGGGAGGGCGTTGGCTTCTGGCTGCAGCAGCTGGTCTCCTGTCCCCTGGGGTGTGGCCAGTCCCCTGCCAGGAACCCCTGGACTTGGGTGTGTTGACCTCCTCCAGGGTTGTTTGGGTCGGCAGACCCTGGAGCCTGACCACAGTCCAGAAGAGCCTCAAGGGCACCCGTCCTTTCCCGCAGGTGACCACTGAGTCCAGCAGGTGCAAGTTTGGTGGCCGGCAGGGGCAGGTCGGGGCACAACTCTCTGAAGCAGCCGGGCTCAGTGGAAAGCCCCGGGCTGAGCCAGCCCCCCACGCTGGTTTCGGCGTGAAATCTCATTTCAGGTTCCATTCCTGACCAGTACAAGGCCTCCAGTACGGTCACTGTGTGCCTGTTGGTGGAGACTGGCCGGCGACTGTCATGCTGAATGCCGACCAATGAGATTAGAACCTGCGGGGTCCCGCAGCGCCAGCCTGGAGTCATCAGGAGGGTGGCACAGCACTGGGCGGCTTTTTGCCTAGTTGTGCCTGGAGTCGCTGGGAGGGAGGCAAAGATTCCCCCAACAGCAGCCAGCATGGCATCTTTGAATTTGTGGCCTCAAAGTGCCAGGGAAGCTGAAGTTGTCAGGGCTTGGTAATTGCACCTTCCTTCATAACCATCACCCCCATCTGCATCACCGCCAACACCAAAAACTCATTCTCTTTCTCTCTCTCTCTCTGTATTGCAGATGGCAGCCATCTTTAAAGTCAGGCCTAAATTGGATCCTGGGCACTTGCCCCATCCCTCCTTTAACAGCATCCTTGTTCACGTTTCTTGTTGCTCTACCACTCTGAGCCTCTCTCTCTCTCTCTCATTACTTGTGGAAGGGAGGGTCATGTTTTAAGTTCTTACTGTGATTTGGGTGGAAGCTGGCCAAGCTGTTGGGTCCCCATTGACCAAAGCCTTGTTTCCTGACATCAGGCTGCCATGTCGGCCACAGCACAGCCACGCTCTGCCCGCCTTCTCTGTTTCCATCCCCAGCTGGCGTGTGCCCCTCCCTCCCTCGCACCAAGCCCAGCACACATACACGTAACAGTGCTCCGTGCAAGTGTGTGTGCAAAAGTAGATACCAACAGGTTATCTTAGATTATGAGCTATGATACACAAGTTTGCAATTGCGGGTGTGTGTGTGTGTGTGTGTGTGTGTGTGTGTGTGTATGTGTGTGTGTGTGTATTTGTGTGTTTCTGAGTACTTTTTTTCCTCTCTGAAAATGGGGAGGTAGATTTGGGAACTGATGCCCTAGAATGTTCACTCCCCAAGGGCCGGCTCCTGGCCTGCCCGACCTGCAGAAGGAGCTCAGAACCCAAGACCAGCCCATGGCGAGCAGGCCCAGCCCCGGCCCCGGCCCCAGTACCTCTCGGATCCTCATCTGCCACTCCTCTGTGAACTCGGGCGAGCTGGCGTTCACCAGGCTGGCGTTGAAGGTCCACTCCGGGCACTTCCAGGCAGGGAGCGAGAGCATGGCCAGGGAGGGGGCCAGGAAGGCAAAGGTCCCTCCTTGCAGAATGGGCAGCCTGGAAAGGGAGGGTGTGGTCACTCACAAGGCCCCCTGCCACCCAGAGGCCCCGAGGGCAGGGGTCCTGGATCCCCAGTCCTGGCTGTGTTTGAGATGACACAGGCCCCAGGGGTACCGATGTGTGCAGAGCGCCTGCCCTGCTTTTTGCCGGGCCCACGAATCCCGGCAACGTTGAGCAGGTGAGAGAGGGGAGCAGGGAAGAGACGCTAGCCCCCTCTCCAGTCTTGGCAGGGACCTGTGACCTCACCAATATGGGACAGGTGAGAGAAAATCCCTCAACAGCCCTGGAGGAGACGGCGGCTGTGGTTTTCCAGCTCAAGCCTGCACAGTCCCCCATCCACCACTCCCCGCTACCCCCGGGCCCAGGGGAACAGCACAGCTCACAGGTAGGCAGGTCTCTACTCTGTATCCTCTCTGGTTAGTCCCCCACTGTCACGAGGGGCATGGCCCCAAATCCAGCCTGCCAGGGACTTCTGGCTCTCCACACACGACAGAAGTCCCTGGACCCTCCTGCAAGCCCAGCTAACCCACAGCCCGGGCAGCTTGTGGTCTGGCATCAGCGTGCCCCCTGCCCTGGCCTCTGTGAGGACTTCCAGCAGTGCCAGCTCGTCCAGGCTGCCTTCCATGCTAAATGAAGTCCGAGAGAAGACCACTGCCAACGACCTTCTCCTCTCGTGGGTCAGAGGCTGCGACGGCCTCCCGCGTCTGGCCACTCAGGACATTCGAATTGGGGACGTGAGAGAGAGAGAGAGAGAGAGAGAGAGAGAGAGAGAGAGAGAGAGAGAGACAGGCACTTAGACAAGGTTAAAGTAAGTGAAATCCTACCTATTCAGGTACCATGCACCTTATTTGCATAATCAGAAAGCTATCCAGTCCCTTCAGTGGTCAACAAGAACCTCATATTTGCACAGTCCTCCCTAGTCATTGGGTAGGAGCTGCAAAGACTATGGCTAGAAGGACCATACTGTGCCAACCTTTGGGTCAACCAGGCTGGTGCCAACCATTTGTGCCACCTCGGGGCAGGGGAAGCAAATGTACCAGCTGCTGTCTTTTGAACGCCACCCTCTTCCTCGGATGTGCCAATCGCTGACTCACTCCACCATCCCTCACAGCTCCACCAATCCTGCTCAAGCTGGACCACCAGTGGGGCTTCTGGGGACCTTGCTGTGCACAGAGCCATGGTGGCTGCACATCACCGATGGGATGGGAGCAGCGCTTAGAAAGAGACGGTCTGGGCCAACAGGAAGACAGTGGGAGGGAAGGGACCAGGGTGGACTCAAGTAAATCTGTCTGCACACCAGCAACAACCCCCAGGTGCACTTGGGACTGGGGGGTCCTCGCTTGAGCCTGGATTATTGCCCAGAGAAAGGTATTGCTTGGAAGCAGTCCAGGAGAAAACGTGATCCGATCAAAATAATGAACAATTGTGGAGCTGAAGTTCAAGTTGGGCGGGAGACAAATCAACTCCGCCTCACGGCAGTCTTGTGTACAAGGATGAGACCCTGCCCAGGCATACGTTGTCCCAAGGGTCATCAGCATGCTCAAGTCCACCTGGTGTGCCAAGGATTAATCTCCACTGTCTGTGCTGCCCCCTCCTTCCTAAACGCCACGCCCTTCTCTACAGACGCTCCTTCCCACAGGCAGAGATGACCCAACGAGCAAGGTGAACAGAGTCTTGTGTGTGCTCACCTACTAGTCTGCAGTGACTGATTTCACATCCATGATGAAACCCTGCTCTGTCTTGCTCCCTGTCAGGGACTGTAAATCAAAAAAACCCCCACAACTTTGATTTCACAGGAAGACGCTGGGCGGTATGAAGTGAGAGGCCAGCCATACCCAGAAGCAGAATCTTGGAAAACAGACCATAGAGACTAGAGTAAAAGCTGCCTGAATATCAGCTGTGGCCCCCAATTTTCCCACAAAAATCTCATACAAAACATGCTGAAAAACCCAGCTTATACATGAGTATACACGGTACCTATTTTTTACAGAGATCCTTTATGAAGTCTTAAACAGGGCAAAGGTAAGACAAAGACAAATCATTCTGAGGGAGATCATGAGCCTGGTACCACGGTGGTGTTCAAGAGGTTCATGGTCCTGTGGTTAATTACAGACCATGGGAAACAAAGGAAATTCCTCATGAAATCGTGACTGGTGGTAGATCAGTCCGTCACGCTTGCAGGTGGGACTACAGAAGAGAAAAGACATATGATTAGAATAATTATACACTATTGCAGATTATAACCATTTACACGATTGGTTCTGGGGCCCTCCGACCACCTTGATCGAAGTATGACTTATGAGTATGTGGCCTTGGTATTACTATCTGTGTTTAGAGACTGCCCCTCCTGGCTTGGTCAGGGGAGCTTAAAATGAGCTGTACCAGAGGGCAGAGCTTTATGATCAGAATAAACTCAATGGAGGGGCTGAGCCCCGGTGGCGTAGTGGTTGTGCGTGGGACTGCGGCCCACTGAGAGGGAGGTTCAATTCCAGCTCCACAGGAGCAAAGACTGGGCCTCCTACTCCCACCACCAGAGGGCAGTGATGCCAAAAAAACCCAAAAAAATAAAAATTAAAAAAAAAACCTCAATGGAGGCTGGATTGGTGCCAAGATAAAAAGTGGAGTTAAGGTCTTCACTCTAAACCATGACTTTGTGCAAAGCAAGAGCACAGAATTTAAGCTCTGATACACCCCTATCCCTTGATCATGGATTTTATGGGAAACCCTTGGGTTGGGGCACTTTCTTCTGGACAGACCGGGTTGATGGCTCCTTCAGTTGGCCCCTTGTTTTAGGACACACCATTAAGACTCCAGCTGCTATACTTTATGACAACCTGGCATCAACTGTTTCTTTCCCCACACCTCGATAGGTAGGGCCCACAAGTCTCCTGTGACCACCTCATGAAGGTGAGTCTTGAGCTGGGCCACATTGTAAGAACTACTTGTCCTGTGATTGGGCCTTATGTCTTCAATCGGGTGCTCAGATCCATCTAGAGAATGTATTTCATCTTCTAGATAGAGATACACACGTACACTGTCCATCAGGCTTTTTGAGGGAGTGCAAAGACTGGAATGGTCACTACAGGTTACCAAGTGAGATGAGACGAGCCCATTCTGACCTTGCTTTTCGGGCCATCTGGCACAGCTTCCTGATGACCTATCCAAGGAAGGGAGTTGGATAATGTTCCGCTGTGAGCCACAGATTTTACGTTGGCTACTTTTCAGAAGGATGGCCAGGCGTCTGTTTCTAGAGGCTCCGAGGCACCTGTCCACCAGGGTGCCCCTTTGGATATTTGAAAGAACCAGTGATGGAACTTACAGCCTCTCAGCACCTTTCAAGCAGCCACAGTGCGCCCCCCTGACAGACGTGAGGGAGGGACGGCATTCCAAAAGAATCAAAGTCAACCCACTCCTGTCCGCGCTCACTGACAGTGACCCCACAGGACAGAGCGGCACCGCTCCCTTGGGCCTCTGAGGTGGCCCACCTTTATGGAAACTGCTGGCTTCGTCTTTCTCTTCCGGATCTGGTGGTGGATTTGAACCACTGGTCTCGTGATTAGTAGCGCTATGCTTTGCCCATTACACCTCCAGGGCTCCATTGAGAATTGAATCTAGTCAGGATTCTATTTCTCTAGCCTTCAAGACCAGCGGTCTTTTAAAAGAAGGGGTGGTGCATCCCTTCTCAAGAATTTCAGGGGGAGCAGGGGGTGAGGGGACACTTTCAGCTTCCTAGGGTCACAGCAGGGGGGCTGTCCTCAGGCCGCCCCAGAGCACAGCAGCTCGCCCCACCCAGAGCAGGTGCTAGCTAGCAGTTAGACCCAAAGCGACAGTGATAGCCTAATGGGCTTTTAATTACCAGGAGCTTGCAAAATCTTAGTGCAAAGTCAGGCGTTTCCATTTCTAATCAGGAAACGTACCTTCATGAAGCACAGATAAGTGCCCCACAGCAAGGAGCTATTTCACGGGTAAGGCAAACAAGTCTAGCTGGCCTTTGACTCAGAAGTTATCAGTCAGATTGATTTTTACAGCTGCTCACACCCATCTCCTTGGACAGAGACAAATTCAAGTTTACATCAGCCCCACCTTCATCAAAGGACACCGGCGTGGTTTTTTTCCTCGTCAGTCCTTCTTGCTGGTCACAGTCCACGCTTTTCTCTCCCGTGAGCCCCTTGAACTTAGTCTTGAGTTTCTCATAGATGGTGCTGCAGGGATGGGTCCCCAGAGACTGTTACCCACGTGGGGAGATGGTCCCTGAGCCTGTCCTCTGCCAACATCCAGGACTTCACAATAGCAGAGTTGTAAGGGACACTTAGATACCCTTTGTGTCAGACTCCTTTATTTTGCTACTGAAGCCAGGAGGAGGGTGGCCGATTTGCCCAGCTTCTCATAGCACAGGATCGAGATTGGAATATAAGCCTTGGGGCTTTTTCTATCATTAGAATTAATATAGGCGGAGCCCCGGTGGCGCAGTGGTTGTGCGCGGCACTGCGGCCCAGTGGGATGGAGGTTCAATTCCAGCAGCGGCTCCACAGGAGCAAAGGCTGGGCCTCCTACTCCCACCACCAGAGGGCAGTGATGCCCCAAAAACAAACAAACAAAAAAGAATTAATATCACCCCAAGCTTAAACTGGGAGCGGGGAAGTGGTTCACCCCATACCGACCTTCTCTGAGTCTGTGTCTCTGCACAGGGCGAGGGGCAGACCACCAGGGAGCTGGCCAGGAAGCCAAAGACTCTCCACCCATTCCGCTGCCCCCAGCCACTGGTACTTAGCGAAACTTCTGGGAAATGCGAGGGGAGGCTGGTCAGAAGAAGCCCTGTACCAAGTTGATGCCTTCGTGGGGGGTTTGGAGAGAAGTCCTGGCTCGCAGAGATGGTGAGAGAAAAAAGAAGGAAAATAGGGGTCCTGGCTTCCTGAGACAGCAGATCAGGAAGAAATCTAAACTAGAAACTGTAAAGTTAAAAATCATGCTGTCAGTTTGTCATATTGTGGCGACCGTCATCCCTTAATGGGATGGTGAGATCTGTGTCGCTCACATGTCGAGCCCCAGCAGGGCCCCCCAGCGTGAGCAGGTGTCAGCAAGGTTTCCGGACTCAGAACCAAGTATGAAGAAGGAAGAAGCTGTCCGCTTCGGAGGAATTCACCCCTGAAAGCCTTCTGAAGCCCAGTGAAACGCTGTCCGATGCCAAAAAACTTCATGAACAGGGCAGAACAGGGTGTTGAAGATGAACCCCCCACCCCCGCCCCGTCAAGTCAGAAGGCACCCACGATACGACCGAGGAAACACAGCCTTCTCAAAGCAGCTCAGGCAGCGTTATGCCGACAGAATCAAGCAAAGCTGGGAGGCACTGAAAATGAAACAGGACCCGTAAGGACCCCTCTCCTAGGCGCTGGTGGGCTGAAACGGACCGATGTTGTCTATTTGGCATCAGGCTGCCCTCCTGTTCGCTCTGCCAGCAACGACAGAGTCCAGGGGGAGGGTGTTGCAGTCATGTTCAAAAAGGACATTTCGAAATCTATCTTGGAGTACAGTGCTGGCTGAGATGAGATAATATTGATCTGAAGATACGGAGACCCAGTCAATACATCTACTATTCAAATTTATGCGCCAACCACGAAGGCTCCAAACCTGCCCCCTGCCATCCAGTCGGTGCCGACTGCCGGTGCACTGCTCCTGTGTGTTTCTGAGCCTCTTCACGGGAGAAAACGCCTCCTCGTGCCCCTGCAGCTGACTCCTGGTTTTGCTCGGCTCACCTGTTGGCTGCGGCCCAAGTGGTCAGCGCTATGCCCCCGGGGCTCTGACCGTGAAAGCTGGCGATGAAGAAAGTGGAGCGTGGTGCCGATGTCTTCAGCCTGCACTGACACATGCGGCCGCGATGTACGGACCCTTATTGGCCATTGGAAAGCCAACGTGGGAAACGAAGAGGAAGGGACAATCGTTGGAGAAATGACCTTGGGCAGAGACATGACGTTGGAGGTTCGCATGACAGAAGGTTGTAAGACCCATGACTTCTTCGACGCAAATACCGTTTTTCAACAGCATGAAAGGCGAGCATGTGGACGGGCTTCCCTAGGTGGGAAACACAGAAATCCGGTGTCTGTGAGATGAGACGATGGAGAAGCCCAGTCTCACCTGCTAAGATCCCCAGTGACGGTGGGAGGGACCATCAACTGCTCGTGTGTAAGCTCCGGTTGAGGCTGAACAAGTCCATGAAAGCCAAAATACGACCTTGAGTGTATCCCACATGGATTCCGAGAAGATCTTTTTTGAAAAACAGTTTTGTTGGTATACAATCCAACGGCCTTATCAGCTCAAGAAGAGTTGTATCAAGAACAGATTTACCACGGATGACAGAGACCTGATGAGCTACAAGATGACGTCAAGACCACCACACATGAACAAAGCAAGCAGTCATCAGAGAGACAGGCACGTGGGTGTCAGCAGAGACTCTGAGATCCACTCTTCATTGTGCACTTGGTAAGGCAAATGGAAACAATGAAGAGGTCAACGCGCTAGCTGGAAGCCTCCAAGGGCAGCTTGCGAAGACAGAGGCAAGGGCTACAATGGGATGTCCACAGACCTACAGTTAAAAAGCCAAAGAGGCAGAGAGCATGCTCCATAGATTGTCAGCTCTAGGACCTGAGGGGGGGAATCCTAGCATCGGGTTGCAGTGCTGAAAGATTCTATGGCCCAAATACTAAGTGATTCAGGAAGCATCGAGAAAAGATGGAAATAATTCATAGGCATTGTACCCAAAGGAACGCGCTAGCATTGCCCCTTAGGCCACTGAACATGGGTTTGCAATAGATCAGGGCATGATGACAGTCACGACAGTAATGGTGCAGGCAGGACAGAGAGGGGATACTCAGTGAGCTGCTTCACTCACCTGACGCCTAGGGACACCTGCAGGAGGGTGCAGATGCCCGAGACGAAGAAGATGGTGCTGATGAGGTAGCTCTGGGTCAGGGGGTCGTGCTGCAGGCACAGGGCCTTGGCCAGGATGAGCGGTACAGCCACCAGCCCTCCCAGGGCCGTCAGGAAGTGCTGTGGGCAGAGCAAAGGACAGAGAGGCCTTCAGCCCAGCCGGCCCTCCCCCCTTGCCCCCATAGGACTGTCCTCCCGCTCTGAGACAGAGTCAGGCAGGTAGAGGGGGTCAGGAGAGCCAGCAGCAAGAAGCAGGGGGCTCACTACCCTGGGCAAAAAACCACGGTGGACAGAGCACAGGAGGATGTGGCAGGAACCTGGTTGGTCGGTCACTGAGGGCCTAAGAGGCAAGACAGGAACCCCAACCCAACAGATTCCCTTTGTCAAGTCTGATTCAAGCTGACCCAGAACCAGATATGAGGCTTATTATTAAAACAAGATTCCCAGGAAGGGATGGGCCACTGACAAGGAAGACCTGAGCATGAGCAGTGAACTCTTGGCCAAGGGTTGTTTGAGTCCCTGAGAGAACAGGCCAGGGTTGGATTCACAGCAGGAGACTGGCTACCAAGGAGGTTGATTAGATAGAAATTGGGTGGATGGGTGGATGGATGGATGGGTGG
>PVJH01048250.1:0-10878 GCA_004026705.1 Nesogale talazaci | reverse complement strand
GGTCACAACCAGCAAGTGGAGACCAGACCCGAGTCCCACGGCTCTTCTCAAGTGCACTTGTCTCCTGGAAGATGACGGGCCTGGATATCCAGTGTCTGGATCCCTAATGGGAATGAAGTTCCCCTGGTCCTGCCCTGTGTCTAGAACTCATGCCTCCCAGTGGGAATTGGAGTCTCTATTGTGACCCTACTATTACTTAATAATGGACAGATTTTGTGAGGGGATTGCTGCTCTCTTGTTTCTAGAATCCATTTTTTTGACAGTGGAGACATTGGCCTACCTCTTGTATTTTCATACATCTGGCTGTCTTAGCTGCAATAGTTCAGACATGATGCCTCGGGGCATGACGGGTTACTTTCTTCAAAGGAGGAAGACGAGGCTTTCTGCTCCCGTGAACAGCCACTGCCATCTCAGAAACCCACAGGGCCCTCCTTCCCTGTCTTAAATTGTCTCTGTGAGTCCGAATTGACTTGATGGCAGTGAGTTGGAAACTGAACGGAGAAATCCAGCTACTTAAGCGTCCACTGGCCTTTTTATTTCCATTGCTGAACACGAATTAAAGAAGGTGTGATGTTTCTTTAAAAGACCCCAGATCAGATGGCTGAAGCAAGATTGTGTAGTGATGAGGGTGGAAACTAGGAGCCACCAGATTTTTTTTATTATTATCCTGTCCTCTCCCTCTCTCGTGGCTGCCAGCAAGTTTTCAAAAAGATAGCACATTCGCAAAGAAACAACTCCTTGTCTAGAACACCCTGCAGAATTTTCCAGGTTGGGGAAGCCATCTCCAAGGACCGGCCCCTGTGGCAGTATTCCATCATGAACGGAGAGAATCTCACATCTGAAAGTCCGATCATCCACTGAGAGATTGCATTGTGCAAGATGTGTCTGACCGAATTAGAAGCCCACGCTCCTGAGAGTATGACCGTGGTGTCTCCTCCGTACCCTGCAGGTCCGGGTGACTGTGTTTCCCTCCAAGACGGTAGCTCCGTATGCAGGAGTGCCCTGGTGGATCATCCTGGTGGCCATCCTGGCCGGGATCTTGATGCTCGCCCTCTTAGTGTTCTTACTCTGGAAGGTAAGTCAGAGCTGCCCTTGGCATTTCACACTAAGAGCTATTTCAGCTTAAAAACCAAAAAAGACACAAACCTTTATTTCGGCGTAGACACTTTTTTTTTTTTAAGTTCATGTCTTTGAAAGTAAGACTGATAACGTTTTCCGTTGCTTTGTGACATTCTCCCCCTCCCCCAATATTTCACAAGAATAAATGTTACAGCACAATGAAAATTTGAATAGAGTGAACACCGATCATATCTGCTCATCTAGTCATTTGTCTTTGGCATGTCTTAGGTGTTTTGATTTTGATGTCTTTTCAATGTCATTCAGCACGGCAAATAATTTTATCTTAGTACTTGAACATTTTCTTCATCTAAGGTCAAATTCCTTACCTCGGTCACATTGGTCTGGACTAATGAGCCTGATTTTAGTCTCTATATGGAAATGCCCATGGCAGCCATTAGGGGTTTGTGGCCAAGAGTCTCAATGAACTTGACAATAACTAACAACAATGGTTCACTGCCCGGAGCAGGAAGAAATCATGAAAATGAAGGAATAGCCATCCCTAGGGGTCATCGGAGCCTGTATACGGAAGATAGGTTTGGTAACATGGTGTGCAGAATATGCAGTAGTCTTCCGCTTGCTTCCAACCAGTGAATAGATGACGTGACCAAAAATGTACCCGTGTGATAAGTTTGTCGTTTGGTTTCCAGAAATGATAGTCTGTAGATTTCGGATTATTTCCAGTGAGTGATATGGATTCACACCCTTCCCTGCCATCCCAGGTTAGAAAAGGCACTGGAAAGGGAATGCTTGTAGTGACTTCCAAGGCAGCAAGCCCTGACATGGTCTGAAGAGGGAATACGTAGTTACTGTCTTTATCCGTGGGTTTCACTACCATGGCATTGTGGGTGTGGCATACATCTGTTTCTAAAAAGCAGCAAATTCTGAGTTCCAAACCTCTTGTATAGAGAGAGTTTCCAGGCGGGATTCTGGACTCAGCCTCCAGTCTTCCACAACCAAACACCCCCTTCTCAAGGAATACAGTAGAGAAGATTTCAGGACAGTCTCACCTTTAAAATACAGACATCTATTTTATTTTTCCAATTTCCCTTTTGCCAAATCTAAGATCACGCTCTGGTGTCTTCCAAAGGGCCCTTGAAACTTGGTACCTGCTCATGCCAAGAATCCTGCCGTGGGGCCTCTGATCATTACCTCGGAAACTAGGTTTCCCTGGCAAGTACAATCTACCTACATATCCAGAGGGCCTAAAAATTATTTGCATATAAAAAACTGATATGTGAGCGTGAGTTTGTCTGCTTTCTGGAAGAGGTCACGTGGATAGTCTACTTTAGAGCAGTTGATCTTGCCTAGTCTTTAACAAAAGTGTAAACATCACAATGGGGAGAGAATTCTGTAAAGAAGCTGTATGAGTTGAGGCTAATCAATTTCCGGTCCTGGGACACTACTTCACCTCTGCTATGTAGTGTGTTTGACTAGATGCTCTCATGGGTGGTGTTTTGAAAGTTCTAAAGAGTCCAGACTCCCAGGCAGACTATAAAGCCAATCAGTTAACCTTCCCCAACCTCCCTATGAGCGGGGTTATGTTTTGTTTTGTTTTGTTTGTTATGTTTGTTTATTTGTTATGTTTTGTTTTGGGGCATGACTGCCCTCTGATGGTCGTGGGAGCTACCCAGCCTTGCTCCTGGAGAGCTGCTGCTGGATTTGAACCCCCACACCTGTGGGCCGCAGTCCTCCACTCAACCACTATGCCACCGGGGCTCAGCCCTGATTTTTATTCCTTTACGGACTTTTTTTTTTCCCATTTAAAGTGAGCTATTTATGTATTAGAGTCATCAAATTTATGTAAACAAGTCAGTAAGGATGCTAGCTGCCTGGTCTACTAAACAGGTTTTGCATGCTCATGTAGGCAGCAAGGCTAAGCTAGCCAGCTGGGACTTGGGCTATCATTCAGGCATAGAATGTTTTGTGTGTTGGGACTCTAGCAGGAATTTTGGCTGGAGGAAAAAGGAAAGTCCACTGAGTGTGTGGGGGGGGGGGGGATTACCGTCATTTTGGGGAGAAAGATGTTCATGCTTAGCGATAGTCAGAACATTATCGAGTTGGCCAGCTCTGTGGTCCTGGTCAGCTTCCTCTTTACCCAGCATGTCTGATTGAAAGCTGGCTGCATTTGCTCACTGTATATTAATTTCTGGGTAAGTAGCTTTGTTGGATCCCCATGGTGGACCGTTCCTTCAGGGTAGAAGTGCCCTAAACCTGCACTGCCCACTAAGGAAGCTACGTATTCGTGGAGGTCATGTTTAAAAGTTTACACTTTATTTTACTTCAATAATGTGGTAGTAATTGTACAATACTGCTTGATGTGATGGAACCTGTGAAACAATGGTATAATCATATTAGCCCCCAATGAAATGGTTTCGGGGGAAAAAAATTAATTTGCATTTTATGAGCCAGGGATAGCCAATGGCTGCCAAATGTTACAACAAGACAAATGGACGTTTTCACCTTCGTGAGTTGCCCGCCACAGAGGAAGAATGTTGCAGAGCAGAGAGATACTCGGCCAAGCGGTATTTTAAAGGGCAGTTCCGTGGCCTTAGGAACTAGATAAAAGTAAATAGAAAATGTTCTCCACCCTTGAGGGAAGGAAATTATGGTGGGAAAATGGAATTACACTTTTATCCTCATTTAAAGTGACCTGACCTGAGGTTTCATGGTAGTGCAGGATTTGGGAAAATGACAGCAATCATTCTTTCATGATGGTGTATTCGAATTTATTTCGTGATGCCTCATCTTGCCAGGCAAAAGGTCTCAAGTAGATGGCATTGGTAGCATAAAGGGTACTCTGAGAGGCAGGAGAGCACCTACAGTGTAGCTGGATCTTCTTTCGGTGGGTGTGGCCACGACTTCTGTAGAGAATGTGCCTATTGAAAACGTGTCTGGAAAAAAAATCTGCAGGATCTTTGCCTTAACAGACGGCGGAAGCCAAATCTTTGGCCTATTGCAGTGGCATTCCATATTCCCTTGCAAAGTGAACCCACCCGACGTCATTCTCAGATGGGTACACATTCCCCTCTAAGAGGATAGTTGTTCTTGGAATCTCTGTTCCAAAGAAGAACGTCAATCCGCTGACTAACGTCCTCATTCACGTCTGGCCGAAGAACCGTGGTGATGGTGTGGGCTAAATGCTGCCACGTCAGCGTGCCCCTTCACGTGTCCTGGCTGCCTACTGAGCAATAGTTCGCCGTAGTGGTCTCTCTGGTAAACAAGCTGTCACTAGAAAAGGGGCGAAGATCCGAGGGTTTCTTTTTGTTTTTCGCGCTGATCCACCAAACTGTGAAATTGACTAAATAACCTTGCTTCCTTGTAGTGTGGTTTCTTCAAGAGAAATAAGAAAGATCAGTACGATGCCACATATCACAAGGCTGAGATCCATGCTCAGCCGTCTGATAAGGAGAGACTTACTTCTGATGCATAGTATTGATCTCCTTCTGTAATTGGTAATTGATTGACCTTTTTTCATCGCTAGCTGTGGGAAACGCTATGGTGTGGTGGCTAACGTTAAGAGCAACGGCTTCCTATGTATGTCCCATTAACAGATGTTTCCAAATGTCCACACTGGCTTGCCTTGCTTAGATTGACTTATTACACTTGAAAGCTCACTCAAAGCAAAACACAAACCTGGGAGAATCTCTGGTGTCAGGTGAGTCGTTTGATGTTCTCCTGGGTGTCAGACCGCACACACGACCATGGAGCAGCGTCTCCATCGTGGGACACGCACAAGAAGGCGTCAGGCCCCCACGATGGCCCAGTTTGCCACATGCTGTTTCTAGTTATGTCAGGCCCACGTGGAATTCCAACGATGCATAAGAGATCGGTCCAGACTTCTTGTCCACTTTGGAATTCCCCACAAACAGAAGCTCATGATGACTGCCTAATTAACCTCTTCTTGCATGTTGGGAGCAGTGTTTCTCTTGACGAGGCTTTCTTACTGTCATTTCATTTGGTCTTCTCCCTGCTGTGAAGTGATGGGGGTGGGGTGGGGGGCGGGGGGGAGGGGCCGAGCAGGGGCGCTTGCAGTGCTTTTCGTTTGTTGCTGGGAAACGATCTTGTGCCAGCTTAGCATGCACCTGCCATTTCCTATTGACTCCAGGTCAAAGACCATTACAACAAAATACGACCATTGGCATGAAGGAAATTATGGCCCACCTCAGAAGGCTGATCCTCTTGGCTAAGAAACCTAGTGTGTTTAAAAAAAAAAAAATTTGTCGGGCTGAGCCCCAGTGGTGTAGTGGTTGTGCGCGGGCGGGACTGCGGCCCACTGGGATGGAGGTTCAATTCCAGCTCACAGGAGCAAAGGCTGAGCCTCCTATTCCCACCACCAGAGGGCAGTGATGCCTAAAAAAAATTTTTTTTTTAATTTGTCTAAAAAGTGCTCGGGGCAGTACTTTTTATTTCACTGGTTTAATGGAGTTTGACCTTGTTTCACATTCCTAGGAACTTTATCAACCTTGGGTATTCGTTGAGTCTCTGTTCATGTCTTGCTTCTGTTTGTAAATCCATGGAAACAGGAATTCGTTGTGGTTCCTTTTTCCATTTCTGTGGGCAGGGGAAGATTGTGTTTCACCCCGTCATCACTTTTCACAGCACTGTTAGCGTGAATCCCAGCAGTCAGTGCCATGGCCTTTTTAAGCCCCATCCTTCACTGCCCTCCACACTGAAATGGGTTAGCAATCACATTTTACGATCCATGGATAATTTGGTTTATTTGCACCAAAAAATAATGAGTTGATGTTGAAGTGGCCCTAGCATCACATTTCATTGGTCCACTTTACCTCTTGATTGGGTGATAATTATGTGCGTAATTTTATTTTGCCCCAAAGATTTTATTTGTTTTTGTTTTTTGAGCATTACTGTCCTCTGGTGGTGGGAGTAGGAGGCCCAGCCTTGCTGCTGGATTTGAACCTCCAACCAGTGGGTCGCAGTCCTGCGCACAACCACTGGGGCTCAGCCCACCCCAAAGACTTTTAAAAAATCATTTTATTGGGGGGCTCATACAACTCTTTATCACAATCCATCCATTCATCCATTGTGTCAAGCAACCAAGGACATTTTTATTACAGAATGAATTCAGTATATTTTGTTCCATACAGCAATACACTGTTGCTGTTATGTGATGAACTTGGTAGTCATCCATTCTTGTTATCGTTCTCAGCCAGGCTTCTTTTAGCTTCCCCGCTAAACGGAAAACACCTTTTCAAAAATCATGTGTATCGTTAGTCTGACTCAAAGCTCTAAAGCTATGTTCTTGATTGAAACCAAGAGTTTTAAAAAATCAGACTGGAAATGCAAGACACATGCATTTGTATCTTCACTAACAATTTAAACACGAGGAAGAAAGATAAACCTGAGATCTTCCGAACTTCAAGTCCTGTGTAATAGATGGTTGCCAGCGTCTCATGACTGATTAATAAAACAGTTTAAGACTTGGAAATATAACCATAAATCCACGCAAAGCAAATTACCATTTAGCTTAGTCAAGAGAGATATGATAGTTCCCAGAGCCTTGGCAAAGAGAGAATTCAGACTTCTTAAGTGGAACATCACATAATTTAAATAAGGACATGTATAATATCTGTGACTGGGTTTCCTTTTTTTTTTTTTTTTAAAGTTAGACAGGGACATGATAACATCTTTGGCTTACAGCCTTAAAAAAATACAGTGATAGTCTAGGAAGCTAAAAATGAACTGTTGTACATGTATTATTATGAGGTGTTTTCATAAACTCTTCGAGTCGCTAGCAAAGCTTACATTGGTATGAAATACAGAGGCAAGACAGAAATTTTTGTTAGCCTCTCAGTTGTAATTCCCTTCCATTTAGTTCTGGGGACTAGTATAGTTTATCTTCAGGATTACTGGGGTTTTTTCCTAAAAGGAAACCATTTCCTCCGCTTTTAAGTCCAAAGGCTGAACTGACTGCTCGAGCCAGGCTGTCCTTTCCCAAGTTCACTAATTCCTTTTCGCTTCTCTTTCCCCTTTTCCCAGTGTGGATTCTTTAAACGCGCTAGGTACGAAGACCGCGTTCCTGAATACAATGCCATAAGGATCCCTAAGGAAGAGCGAGAGATCAAAGATGAAAAGTACAGTAACGATCACCTTGAGAAAAAGCCATGGATCACGAAGTGGAATGAAAATGAAAGCTATTCCTAGGGGAGCCCCCCCCAAAAAAAAAAATAAAAAGAAGAAAGAAAGCTTCCCCCAAGAACCCAAATTGTATTTTGGTTTTCACCCTTCGGACACAGACGTTCAAATGGATGGGAAGGTCCCTTCAGCACCTGCCTATTGACTTCAGACGGACGCCACGCAGTCCCAGCCTGCAGTTTCAGCTGTGGATATTGTTACGCGGTCGAAGGCCCCTGTTTTGCACAGCCAAGCTTACAGACCGTGGGAAGGGGCCGTCTTGCTCTGCCTACACTCAACTCGCGGGTCGCTTTGGATCGTGGTGGGCACGGACTCACACGGGCCGGGCACAGGCCCGCCGGGTTGCACTCGGCGCCGGGGCCTGGCACTCACGGGCAGCAGCCCCACGTGGCCCTGCCTCTGCAGACACTAATTCCCCGAGGACGGGAGGGCCTGCGGCGCTGCTGTACATCGAACGTGCAATAGAAGCGGATGTAGCCATCCTGCCGCCGTTTTCCGTTTCGGGGCCATGCAGTGCTCGGACCGTGCTCCCCCCAGATGCCCACTGATGCCTACTCCTCCCGCCTCACTCAGCCACACGGACCTGCGGATTTGAGTGAGGAGGATCCTTGTTTGTATATATATCTAGCCCTGGTATTTATTTTTACCTTTTTATTTTTGCAAGCCTTTTTGTGATTGACAGGCCAAAGATCCTCCGATTGACCCCCTTCAGGCTGGTGTAAGCACTCAGAATCAGAGCTTGGGAGGTCATTGGGTTGACCTAGATTCTTTCCTGCAAGAGGAAAACGCTAGTTCTTTATCCTTGTGCTAGTACGTTGTTTTTATAACTTAAACCTCACCTGTAAATTAAGTATAGCACCTCTCTCCAGGACAGCCCCCCCCCCCCCACTTTCCTCCAAAGCCCAAAAGGTTTGTTGAAAGAAACAGGATTATAACTGAGCATTCATTCTCTGCAGAAATTGGGCATTTCGGATTTTTGAGTGTGGATTTCTGAATTCCAGGCTGTAACTTTCTGGAACTCATTGGAGATGATGGGTTTGTCATTGGACTCCCAGGCAGGCAGTTCACTCACTGCCTTTAAAACGAGGGGACTTGAAAAGCCCATGGAACGGTGTCCTTGTCTGTCAGTACCATTGCTCCCCAGTCCCCATAAGCTCTTTGAAGCCCCCTCTTACTGTGTATTCAGGTGTAACAGAAATGGTGACCACCTACGGTGTATTCAACCGATCCCTTTTGAGACTACTGAATATCAGATTCCCAACACCAGGATTTTTCTCAGCTCAAAGCCACCCTGGGGACCAGGCTTTTGAATGTTCTTAGAACCGTTCTATCCCTGAGTGGTGGTCGGTTTGTTTTTATTTTGTTTTCTATCTTTCCCTTATCTTATAAAGTGGCCTTGGGACAACTTTAGTTAAAATAGACTGTTTTTGGTTTTTTTAAAAAAGATCTTATTCTGTACATCTGGTTGAATTTGATCTTCATGCCAACAGACTTTGGCAAGCACGACATTCAGTTGAAGAGATGTGAAGGCTGCTGCTTTTTTTGTTAATGACTTAATGACCTGGGAGGAAGAAATCGCCAACAGGTGCTACTTTCTTTAGGTAAACAGTGACCCGGCATCTCTGATCTTTCCAAAACACAAACCAGGTGTGGGCCACTGCTGCCTCCAAAGCCAAAGTGCCTCCTGCATCCAAAATCCCACCCATCCGCAGGTGACGAGGGCGTTCTTCTGGGTGTGCTTGTGGAGTTCTCGAAAAAATAGTTACACGCGTGCTGTTTTGTTTACAATGATTTCTCTTAAGATAGGGTCAGCACAGCTCTTAGAATCTCAGTTTCTGGCGTAGGTAACTCAGAAGTTGAATGCACTGGCTTTGTGGACCGCCTCCAACGACCCGTGTTATACACGTGAGTGTGCTTAGAAGGGCGGGGGGGGCGGGGGGCAGGGAGCAATGGTGAAAAGGCATGAATGTTTTGGCATTTGAATTTAGAATTGTTTAAAAATGTCATCTCAAGTCGAGTCACTGGTCTGTTTGCATTTGCTACATTTTTATACTAACTGGCATTGTAAAGTTACTTCATGATCAGAACATACCTGTGGACATTTGTGTATAAAAGCGTGAAATAAAATTTTTTTTAAGAAAGTGTTCATCAAAAAAAAAAAAAAGTGTTCATTGGAGTAGTGCAGCCTTGTGTGTGTGGAGCAAACTCTAAATTTTATCATAAATGACTACCTGAATTGCCGTTTTGCGCTATCGAACCAGACTTGAAGTTCGCATTCGAATTACCAAGTAGTTTGCAATATTTGTATTACTCTGAAAACACACGCGGCCATTGAATTCATTCCCAGACTAGAACTCCTCTGAGGGGGAACAGGCCTCGCCTTTCTCCCAAAGAGTGGCTGTTGGGCTTGCATCATGGACTTTGCAGTCCAAGACTTTGACAACCCTGTGCCATCTGGGCCCCCGTGAGTCCTCTCAGTGTCCCATCGACTCTTCGAGCCACCAAAGAATACAAAACTCAGGGCAATGTGGCAGGCAATGTTTTGACTCAACTGTTAGTCTTTCCAGTAGTAGGCCTTCTTTATAAATGAAGGAAAATGAGCTTAGAGATGGGTCACCGAAGACACCCGTTATGTGTATCTTGATTCGTGTGCTTCAAAGATTTGTGCCTGTGAAGGGTGGCGCAGTTTTGCGGTGCTCAACCAGTATACCAAGAGCAAAAGTCCCTGTGTTGCCTCGCTTCTGTAAAACGCATTTCGCTCGTGAGAGCAGCCTCACTGACCTGTGCCATCACACTGGTTGCCAGGACAGATTTGATGGAGTGAACTGGTCGGAAAACATTTTCTTTACCTCCTGTAGATTACAGTGTATTACTGAAACTTGTCTAGCTGCTGGATTTCACCATGTACTAAGAGTACATGAAGGCAAGCCACATGCTGTGGTGTAGCATGCCCTGGCTTGAATCTCTGGCCAGTCTACTTTGTGTTGCTCAGTGTATGAAGCAATCAACTTAATGGCATTTGGCTTCTTGGTTTGGAGGTTTAGGGGACATCCGAGTTAGTGGCCTAGCATGGTGCTGAGTTCTTCCGTTCCACCTCACAGTTCCTTGTATAGTGCTTGAGGGTCATAAGAGCTTGCAAGCCTCCATCCAAAGTACAGCAATTGGTCTCCACCTGGAGCAACAGGGGAAGAAGAGTTGGGAGTGAGAGGTGAAATACTCCCTCAATGACCAACTGCCTCCTTTCCCATAAGGCAGGAAATGAATGGTACCTACCTACCATTTCTGAATGTTCTGATAGAAGATTCTGTAGAAGAGTCTTGGCCAGAAGAGGGAAAATGCAGAACAGAATTTCCAGTTCTCCAGGACGCCATATGTTCTGGAGCCAGAAAGGCTAGGTGAATCCCCAAAAATACTGCTCTGAGAGAATCTTTAACCCTTGACACCACAAACATGCCTGGAAGGCTCCTTAAAACCAAAACATAGGGCTGAGCCCTGATGGCTTAGTGGTAGTTTGCGGGACTGTGGCCCACAGGGTTGACAGTTCAAATCCAGCAGCAAGGCTGGGCTTGCTACTCTCACCAGGGCAGTGATGCCACAAAAACAAAA
>PVJH01048249.1:0-10898 GCA_004026705.1 Nesogale talazaci | reverse complement strand
TTCTTGTAGATATTTGTTTGGCTACACTGAAAATTTAAAGCAAAACTTTAACTACAAAAAGTTAGAAGACACCAGTAGGCTTCACCTCATTGACACCAGTGTTTAGCCAAAGACTACTTATCACCCATGATGCGACAGAGTGGGAGGGCAGAGGGTAAACTGGGCAGTAAGAATATTTGCATATTGAAAAATGAGGAGCTGATACCAAGGGCTTACATAGAAAACAGATGTTTTGAGAATGATGATGGCAATGAATGTACAAATGTGTTGTTACAATGAATGGAGGTATGGATGGATGGATGGATTGTGATAAGAGTTGTATGAACCCCCAATAAAGTGATTTTTTAAAAAATATTTCTATATTAACTTATGAACAGTAACTGAAATAAATAGGCTAGAATTCACTACTTCTACATCAAAATGTGAAGTTCAGGGCAGTTTTTCTTTTAGCTTTGTTAAGTCTGTCATCTATTATACAGAAATGACTGGTAATACCTACTTTAACATTTCTTAATAAATATCCCAGATATATGCCAGAACTCCTGTAAAAGTGACAGCAACCTCAATTCAAATGGGTTTACTTAATAAAAAGCTAACTTCATATTACTATCAAACCTAAAAATATCTAGCTTCAGAAACAGTCAGATCCCCATTCTCAAATGAGCGTACCATGGTATGCTCTCTCTTTTTTGTTTCCTTTTTTATGTATTAGCTTAATTCCAAGGCAAGACATTTCCTTTTCTTTTTTTTTGGGGGGGGGCATCACTGCTCTCCAGTGGTGGGAGTAGGAGGCCCAGCCCCACTGCTGGAATTGAACCTCTGTCCCAGTGGGCCACAGTCCTGCGCACAACCACTGTGCCACCGGGGCTCAGCCCAAGATATTTTCTTACAGACACTGGCAGCTCCAGACATCCCTAGAAACTCTGCTCTTTGCTATCTTAGCATTCCCTGCAGTATAAGAGCACTGTTCCCCAAATTCCAGGGAAAGTCCCAGACAGATTTCTTATTGACCCAGTTGGGTCAAGTGTCTTTGAAACCAAGAAGTCAACTTGGTTGACTAAAGAAATGTTGGCTTATACTTACCTGGCAGGGGAGATACCATGATCATGAAGGTGATTAGCCCAGGGCAAGACTTATCCATTGCACTCCGGATGTGCTGACCCCTGCGATTTCCCCAAATGTGGGAAACTCGACTGCATAATTTGTGGTAGTGGGGGACTGCATTTGCAATCTCTCCTGTAAAAAATACCTTTTTTTAATTAAAAAAAGAGAAGTGTTGGCTTAAAAAAATTTCACTGTGAGAACAGAAAGGGGGAACCAATTTCAGGGATCTACATGTAGTCTCCTCCCTGGGGCATGAACAAAAGGGAAGTGAGTGAAGGGACACATTGGACAGTGTACAGCATGGAAATAATAACAATTTGTAAATTACTAAGAGCTCATGGGGGAAGGGAGGAAGGAAGGGAAATATAGGGAAATACAGGGGGTCTAAGTAGGAGAATGTTTTGAGCGTGATGATGGCAATAAGTGTGCAAATGTGGCCTGCATACAATTGCTGTATAGATGGATCATGATGGGAGTTGTATGAGCCCCCAATAAAATGAGTCAATAAAAAAAGTAGGGGGGGAAAGGAGGAGCTTATACCAAGGTCCCAAGTGAAAAATATTTTGAAATGAATATGGTAATATGTGTACAAACATGATTGATACAAATGATGTATTGAGTGTTATAAGAGCTGTAAGAGCCACCAATAAAATAATTTAAAAAAAAGTTCATTGTAAAAGTTAAAATACCTAAAACAGTACTTAGCACATACCATATATTTTGCAAATACATATTAATAAAAATACCTTTCAAATGTGTAGAGCTTTCATTCAAGATGCCTTGGACTACAAATATGTGGTTAAACTCACTGCCAGAGTGGATTCCAACTCATTGTGACCTTTACTGGGTTTCTAAGGCTGTGAAAATTTATGAGAGCAGACAGCCTCATCTTTCTCTCTACATATTCCAGTCCATACTTACTCAATCACACCATCAGGGTTTCACACACACACACACACTATATATATATATATATATTAAGAACTTATTCAATCTCAGGCATCCTCTAGTTAGGACTGGACACACAATGAACATGTGATGCTTGATGACAGTTTATAGGATAAAAGATATTCCAAGTTTAGGGAAGACCCTTGATATTTCACTAGGGTTGTAGAATAAAATCTATATTGATGACAATTGTATGGGTAAATATGCTTGCTATTTTTATTGACAAGTATGACACTGGAAGAGGTAATTTTCTTATTCAGTTTTGTTGAAAGTATCAAGTATCACTAGATGTTAATAGTAAGAATTTGCTGTCAGGTACAAGATTCAAAAAAGAATAATTCACCTAATCCTCTTCCAACCAAAAAAATAAACAAAGATAACTTTAATCTCCATGAGATTTTAATCTTCATCAATAATTAAGGGCATTTTATAGGAATCTGAGGCATCAACATGCATAGTGCTGCTGTGACTATGATGTTTGTTAAGAAATGTTACATCATATGTCCAAATCTACATGGGGCATTACGGTAATATGTTTTAGTTTACCTCTGTGAAGAATTTGTTTCCATGAGTGCAACATTTGGGTAAGTAAAAGTAGATTATGATTAAACAACAATTATGGAATAAAGGTAAGGCCACATTCATTTAACAATTCCCTTTAAATATTTCAACTTTAAATGTAAACATTTCAGGTTTTCAAATTCCTGTGCATTGTAAACATCTCAGTCTCTAATGTGTTCAAATCATACTAAAGTAGGGCTCTATTTGCCTTTATCTTTTTCTAACGGATTATTACTAACCAAAAAACATCAGAACTATATCTACAGTGGTGTTTGAAGTGTAATATGAACTGCTATATTACCAAGAGCAACTTGTGTAGCTTTTCCCCTTTCATTTTCCAGCCACCATTAACCTACAGATTCATGCACACATAAATAATTTCTCTTCATTTCCATGAGTACTTAATTTCCAGGAGTATGAGACCTCAAGAGCTGTGGTTTGGTGCCAGAAAAGATGCCTGTTGTAGATCACTTGGTTAACTGCTTGAAATATGTCTTGGAGGTTTTGTTTTGTAGCATATAAGGAATAGCAAAGTCAAATGGAGCCTTTAGATTTCTACCAGCAATTAAGAAACCATTTCTTTAAACAAAGACAATATTCATTTCAATATGTTTACTAGATTCTATCTATCTATCTATCTATCTATCTATCTATCTATCTATCTATTTATCTATCATCTATCTATTATCTATCTATCTATCTATCTATCTATCTATCTATCTATCATCTATCAAGTTTAGCTTTAGCTGTGAATTGCTGGTGTGTTTGGAGTCCATGCAGAACTGCTAAGGAGTCTGGGGTCTGAAAGTGGAGCAGAGCAAGAGCCACACTTTTTCAGCTGAGCTGTCTTCAGGGCAGTCAGCTTCTTTGGGTTGATGTTTGGGTGTGGTGCTGCGAGATTGACACTCCTTTAGTCTCAGGTTTGAACTCAGATTTGGACAATTCGCTTACTGCAGACAGAAAATTGCAGGATGCATTTTCTCCAACTTCTCATGCAGCAATTTTCCACATGGTGCTAGAGGAGCCAAAGAGTCACCTAACGAGGAGACTGGTGCACCTTAATCTTTAAAGTCACCTTTTTGATTTTTAACATTTTAAAAGACACCTTGTGCAGCTGATTTACCCAAAGCAACAGATCTTTTGATACCGTGACTGCTGCTTCCATAAGCACTGCTTGGGGCTGAGCCCCAGTGGCATAGTGGTTGTGCGCGGGACTGCGGTCCACTGGGCTGGTGGTTCAAATCCAGCAACAGTTCTCCAGGAGCAAGGCTGGGCCGCCTACTCCCACCAGAGGGCAGTGATCCGAGCAAGATGAAATCCTTGACGATTTCCATCTCTTCTCCAATAGGATGTTACCTATTGGCCCACTTGTGAGGATTTTGATTTCTTGAAATGGGCCATAATCCATACTGATGGCTGAAATCCTTGATCTTCGTCAGCAAGGACTTCAAGTCCTCCTTACTTGGACTAAGTAAGGTTGTGTAATTGGCATATCTCAGGTTGTTAAGAAACCTTTCTCCAATTCTGATGTTGCATTCTTCTTCATATCATCCAGCTTCTCTGAAGACTTGCCCACACACAGATTGATTAAGTATGGTGGGAGGGTACAACTCTTTCACATACTTTTGCTTATTTTTAAACCATAAAGTATTCATTCCTTATTCTATTTGCACAACTTCCTCTAGATCATGTACAGGTTCTCTATCAACCCATTGAAATGGTCTGAAATTCCCATTCCTAAGTTTGTTAGGGTCCATATTGACTAATGCCTTAGCATACTCAATAAAACACAAGCAAACGTCTTTCTGGTATTCTCTGCTTTCAGCCAAGATCCATCTGACATTATTATTGATGACTCTTGTCCCACATCCTCTTCTGCATCTCGCCTTAACCTCTGGCAGTTCTCTGTTGATGCACTGCTGCAACTGTGGTTAGGTGATCTTCAGCCAAATTTGACTGGCACATAATATCAGTGATATGGTTCTATGATGTGAGCATCATGTTTGGTTAGCTTTTTTCGAATGGATACAAATATGCATCTCTTCCAGTCAGTTGGCCAAGTAGCTTCTTCAAAATTTCCAATCATAGACCAGTGAGTGCTTCCAGTGCTTGATCAGCATGTTGAAACATTTCCACTTGTATTCTGTCAATTCCTGAAGACTTGTTTTTGTCTAATGCTATCAGTGCAGTATGAAGTTTTTTTAGTAACATATGATACTTCCAAAAATGGCAGAATTTCAACTAGTACAGTGACTCTGTATATTTTTTCTGTCCTGTTTTAATGCTTCCTATAGTTTATTTGATTATTTGATTCCTATATTTGATTATTATATATTTTATGCCAAGAATCCTTCAATATTGAAACTCAAATCTCAATGTTGCTCTTTAGTTCTTTCAGTTTAAGATATGCTGAGCATGTTCTCATTTTTTGTTTTTCTAACTGTAGGTCTTTGCACATTTCATCATTTCTTCCACGTATCTTAGCTATTAAGAGCAAGTTTCAGAGTCTTTTCAGAAATCCACTTTGACAGTTTCTTTCTTTCCTTTTTAATGACCTTTGGCTTTCTTCATAAATTACATTGTTGATGTCCTCCCACAGCTCATCAGATCCTCGCATTCAATGCAACAAATCTATTCCTGAGGTGTTCTCAAAATTCAGCTGCTCCAATGGGAGTTTCGTCTAATCAAGGTTGTATATTGGCTCTGTGGTTCAGCTTCAACTCGAACTTACATATGAGCAATTGATGGGCTGTTCCACAATCAGACCCTGGCCTGGTTTTAGATGCTGATATTCAGTTCCTCCATTGTTTCCTCCCACAGAGTATATTTGTAGTAAATTTGATTTCTGTATATTCTATCTGGAAAATCCATATTTAAGCCTCCTTTGTATTATTGAAAAAAGATATTTGCAATGAAGTTGTTCCCATTGCAAAATTGTTTCATATGATCTCTGCCTTCTTTTCTATCACCAAGACCATATTTTCCAACAACTATTGCTTCCTCTGTTTCAAATATTTGTGATCCAGTCACCAATAATTATCAATGCATCTTGATTGCACTTTTGATAATTTTCACACTGAAAAAATGGGTAGGATTTTTTAATTTTTTTTAATCATTAGTTTCACTGGCTAACTCACAGAAATTAATATTTGATTGGATTTCTTTGAATTCATATGCATATAACCCTATCACAGACTACATTGGACTTCAGGATAAATCTTGAAATGTCTTTGACAATAAATGCAATGTTATTTCTCTTGATTATTTGATTCCCAGCCTAATAAATCACATAATATCTGATTCAAAATGGCAATGCCAGTCGATTTTAGCTTACCAATGTCTAGAACATTGATTTCCACATGTTCCATTTCATTGTCTGCAACTTGCAATTTTTGTTGCAACTTGCAATCCATAGTTTATACATTCTAAGTCCTGATTATTAGTTGGTGTTTGCAACACACTCATCTCATTTTTAGAAGATAGCCCAGTCCTATTTTGACAGTCTTCCAATTTAAGGACCTTTTATTCTGACATGATCTCTGAAAATATTCTGTTTCTTTTCATAAGGCTTTCAATGTCTGATAATGTTTCAGTTCATTGTCTGATGATGTTTCAGTTCTTCCCATGCTGTTTTCAGTAACTAATTCCTCAGAAGGGGACAGTCTAGCACTTTGAGTTAGTCCAGATAGACTAGAGGAACAAATTTCAGAGACACGCATATAGGTATAAGGAAAGGGTTTATATACAAAAGAAATGTGACACTAAGAAGGCATCCCAATCCAGTCCAGTGCAAAGTCCTAAGTCCAATATTAACCCATATGCCCGAAATCAGTCTATAAAGTCTGCTTCCAACTCAGGAAGTCACAGGTCAGTGGGTGCAGAATTCTGGTGCTGGCAGGGGTCTCCCCATGGCTCCTCGCTTCCAGGGCTCAGGTCCATCAACAGCATGCCGCTCCAGCTTCAGAGTTCTGTCTTCATCAAGGCTAAGCCGTGTGGTCTCTCCAACAGCTCCTCCAGCCTCCCAGCCGCCGCCATTCTGTGTTGCCTGTGGTTAATCATCTCTGAAACTAACTCCCAACAACTGGGGAAGATAGCTTCTCATCTTCATGAGGGAAATTCCGCGAGATTTCCCAGGAGTCTCAGGTGAAAGCCATGCCCACACAGAGGGCTCATCAGCTACTCAATGGCTTTCTCCTGATTAACAGGCCAGACTCCACCCCTACGTTTCAATTATAAAATTAATATAAGCAGATGACTGCCACACACTTCTTCGTTATCTGTTCTTAGTCTGAAAGCTCTCCTGATACCTATTCCCATTAGGTGATCCTTCTGGTATTTGAAACACTGCTGACAGAGCCTCCAGCTTCACAGCACCACACAGGATACCACAGTATGACAAGGGGAGAGACACGTGGTCATGGTAAGGCAGTCTCTGATAAATATTTCTGTGGAAGCTGGGGTTTTCACAAATAAAGAATTCAATACCGACCCATATCTGGCTTGTGGATGAAAACAAACTCAAATTTGAACAGTGAGCTAAACTTAAAATCTGAAACAACAAAAATCTCAGAAAAAAAATTATAGGTAATGCCTCGATGTATAGTTTTCAACAATAGTTCCCTTAGATATGGCAGCTAAAGCATGAGCAACAAAAGCCAAGCAAGGTTAAAAGGGACCTTATCCAAATGAAAAGTTTTGTTCATCTTTCTTATATATGAATTTCTTTCCGGTAACTCACTCTAATAGGGCAACGTTATGTTTAGTTATAATCCCTACATGAGTTTTTGTTTGTTGTTTATCTTGCACCTCTTCTCCATGTGGTGACTACTTGATATTATAAATGAAAATGCTAGATCCAGGATAATAGATGCCCAATACTTTCCATGTGCCTTTAAAATATTTTGGAAGTTTTACAAAGTCACAAAAGGAGCCCGAGTTCAAGTCCTTGGCTGCTAACCAAATTGTCAGAAGTTCAAACCCACCAGCTGCTCCGTGGGAGTTTTCTTCACAAAAGATCTACATTCTTGGAAACCCTATGAGGCAGTTCTATTTTTGTACTAGCAGATTGTTTTAAGTCAATAGTAGTGGGTTTGTTTGGGGATATTAAATAGAAAATGCCTCATATAGTTTATATTTTATGAGTTCACTGATTCAAATTATTTAATTTAATTTGATTTTCCTTTAAAGAAGGTAAACGTTGTGAGAGAGGGTGTCTACTCAGAAAAAGTATGAATCAAGAACACATTAAAATAAAGCCCGACCTATCTCAACATAAAATCTTAAATATTTTCTTTCAGTAAAATTCCAGAGATTAAAATTAATTCCTGAATGATAGCAGCCTTAGACAAATAAAAGTATTCCTCAACCCCAAAGAATCCAGGCTCCTGCTTAGCTGGTGTGGAGGTAATTATTTATAATAGCATTTACTGGTAAAGTGGAAGGAGTGAAACATTAGACAGACACTTAAGCCTGACTAAGGCTAGTTTTCTTTCTAATTCTAAAGCACTGATGTAGAGGCAGATGCAGTGACTCAGATCACTGTGATGGTTCAGCTGTCTGTGGGACATGCCTCTCCGATGCGCAGTCACGCCCCGTCATGCCACAGGGAGATGAACAGGAGAGTCATCCCATGTAATGACCTAAATGATGCAATCTTACTTCTAGTGCAAAGGAAGAGCATTTAGTTGAAGCATTCATCTTCAATAACTGACCCATTTACTCGAGTATAAGCTGACCCAAGTATCAGCAAAGGCATCTAATTTTACCCCCCCAAAAAAGGCATTAAAAATGTGCTGAAAAAGCTCGACTTATACAGGAATATATATGGTACTTTGAAGTTCATGCTCACTGATTCCTTGTGTCTATCTGAAGTGACACCCTGTGTCTGATCTGACAGGAGCTCATTCGAGTGCTTTGCTTCTGCTAACAATAATAACTTTTGAAAAAAACAAAAGGAAACACATAAACCCATTGTCTTTGAGTCCATTCCAACTTATGTGCTACAGAGTAGAACTGCTCTGTAGGGCTTTCTTGGCTGTAATATTTGCTGGAGCCAATGCTCACATCTTCCTTTTTGGGTACCACTAGGTGGGTCCAAACCAACATTCTTTAGGTTACTGGTTCCTAGCAAACCATTTTGTCTCTTCAGTGACCTGAGAGATACTAAGAGCTCTTTTCAAAGAGAGCTTGGAAATTTCTTTGTCGCAGAGTGATCTTATTCATTTCTTAGAGAGCTACTCCGTGGGAAAAGAAGAAGCCTGCTGTTATGGTCATACAGATTTTATGAGCAATCTTTCTGGTCCCAGGAATGTTTCACATCAGTCAGGCCAACTGATCACACACCCCACAGAAAACTGTATACCCTAAGTCAGATAAACATTTGACCAATCATCAGCATGATTTTTTTTTTATTACAAGAGGAACCCTTTTGATTTCCTTATGAGAAACTAAAGTTTTCAAAAATAGCTGTTTTAAAGCAGGCATTATCTTTGAAATTTTTATTTTCAAAAATCTCAAAGAACTATGCCAATTACCAAGATGAACAAGTGGCACAGTAATGCAAGCACTTCGCTGCTAACTAAAGGGGTGGCGTGGCAAATCCACCTATGCTACTATGAGCGAATAATGTGATCATCTGCATTAGTAGAGTATAGTGGGGGAAACCCTATGGGGTATATTTACCATACCCCATCATATAGAGTCACTATGAGTTGGAATCTACTTGACAACATGGATTTGTTGGCTGTGATTTTTAAAACAATTAATAGGCTCCAAACTTTGTCAGGTAAATATATAAATGAGTTCCCTGTATAATATGCCAATTTCTATTTTGACATAAATGCCACAACTAAGGTTGCTGCTTGATATTTTTCCATGATGATTTACTCTATCTTTAAAAAAATAGCTTATTTAAGGACACCCACCCTGCTCAAGCAAGCCACTGCTGTCCGTCAAGTTGATTCCAACCAGCGACCTTATATAGAGTTTTCCATGCTGTAAATCGGAATGGGAGCAGATTGCCCCAACTCTCTCCTGATGTCACTACTGGATTAGAACCATTGACCTTGTAATTAGCTGTCCAACACTTGCCTGACAGAGGCACCAGAGTTACACATTAATGTGTAATGAGTTACACATGAAAGAAAATTAGATAGTGGTTAACAACGATTGCAGGCCTACAAACACTATTGTTTTGCTTGGTTTGGGACAATCTGGATGAAACACTTGTGCTAATAATTCTTCAGGATGTGTAACTTCTGCTAGGAAGCCTTTTCTGCCTGTTGCCTGCCAGGATTCAGCTCTGTCTCTTTATGGTCTGGTGCTCCCCTGTCCTTCCCTGTATTAGCCTCTTGTCCAGAGCCACCTCTAGAGAGTGAAATCCCCATGACAGGGCCTGTTAAATCCATCTTGCTATCGCCATCAGGCAGAATAATGGTTGGCACGGAGTGCTTAAGAATTTCTCACTGGGTGAGAGAATGAGGCCTGAGAAATTATTAAGCTGTGAGTTTCCGGTTTAACCATGTGTCTCACTCACTGCAATTGAGTTGATTCCAACTCAGATTGAACCACAAGCTGACAAATGATCTTTTTTACATTAGTAAAAGCAACATAATTTCAGAAACAGGCACTAAGGCCATCAAACACATTGACTAATAAGTGATCTAGTGCATGGTCCACAAATAGTACCATTTCAAAGCCAGGAACTGATTTAATTTTACCTTGATATTATGAAGATCATTTTGATTAAAAACTGGGTTCACGTGCACCAAGTTTTCAAATTGATCATTAAATCGCCAAAGAAAGAAAACACTTTGCTCGTAAATTTCCATGTCTGGATTTTGAAATCCAGAGCAAAGAGGTGGGTGTCCTTTCATGCTGAGAATGGAAAGTCAGGAGGCTTGTGAATGGGCCACGTGGTGCGATTACTCCCATGGCATCTGGTCAGACCAATAGGAGCCTGCAGAGAGCTTCGACAGACCGCATAAATAGGGTGAGCTGTGGGCATCCTTACCAGCTGATCAGGAGCAGCTGTTTCAGAACCTCCCAGACAGACAGAGGAGAGCCAGGCACCTCTGACACTCGGCTCTAGCGAAAGCCAGTCACGGATTCCTGCGCGGCAATGTCGGTGCTAGAAGACAGTCGGCCATTCGCTCAGCAGTTATCCAATGTCTACTTCACAATCCTCTCCCTTTTCTGCTTCAAACTTTTTGTGAAAATCAGTCTGGCCATCCTCAGCCATTTCTACATTGTGAAAGGCAACCGCAAGGAAGCGGCCAGGATAGCCG